>JALPQI010002424.1:0-19714 GCA_025490895.1 Thaumatotibia leucotreta
GTGATATGAGCTAGCTTTATTGACTGCGTAACTTACTTTTCCTAACTAGTGCGGAGAAGTAAAATTTTGCGCACGCTTCTCGTACGTTAATTTCTCTTTTTAAGGCACTTGTTATGAGAAAAGTCGTTCGATACACGTGTAAAAACTTATTTTTAACTCGGGTGATTGACTTTCATCCTCGTGGAAAAATTTTTTTTTTTTTGCACTTGCATCGAAATGCAACTACTACTACTACTACTATTCTTCCCCTCTTGCTCGCACCAGTCGCGCCAATATGCGTGTGCGACAAGGATGACTGGAAAATAACTTGTACAAACATTAAGTTTAATCACGTTTCTGTAATATTATTATGAAGGCTATTCTTCTGTTTCTACCTATCGTTATCCCGGCTTTTGTCAGGGTCCGTACCTACCTTTCCTCCTCTTTGCGCGATCCTGGGCATCTTCATACTTCACTGTCTGTCCATCTGTCTGTCTATCACCAATATGTATTTAATGGATAATTAGTTGAAATTTTCTCAGATGATGTACAGTCAGCAGCAGATATTGCTAAGCGGGCAGAGTTTTCAAAATAAACTATGCACGACTATTAGAGTGTGTTAAGATCATTGTGAACACCCTACTCGTTAAGCAATATCTGCTGCTGATTGTACCTACCTAAAATATTGCCGATATAACAAGAAACACTAAAAATAATTAAATATTTATATAGCTATGTTTTGTCGTGTTTCGAATAATAACAACATAATTTAAAAAAATATTTCTTTATTATTGGACGATTAGTATATGAACAAATAAATATATTTAGCATGTGACCATCTTACACATATCAACCTAGTGCCACAATAAACTCCATCAAGGCTTGTGTGAGAACTAAACTACAAAATATGTAATATATAGAATAGATACATACAAATACTTAAATACATATTGAATAGTTGGAGTCCTAATTTTATTAATCTGTACGTAGGTATGAACATGGCATTATGATTTTAGATTAGGCAATCTCTTATGGACCTATAATGATAACCTATCAGGTTTTATACTTGCAGACTATTTTATTCAAATAATTTTAAGTTTTATAGTCTACCTAAAACCTTCTCTTCTTAAATCACTCTATCGATTAAAAAAACGCATCGAAATCCGTTGCGTAGGTGTAAAGATTGAAGCATACAATAGGGATATAGGGACAAGAGAATGCGACTTTGTTTTATATTATGTAGTGATATGGAAGATTATAACCCCTTTATTCATAACCGTCTCCTAATTTAGCAAACTGTTTTTGGGGTTCCGTTGCCAAAATTGCAAAAAACGAAAACCTTATATTCGTCAAGTCATGTCCGTCTCTGTCCGTGTCTGTCCGTCACATCCAATTTACTCGGAAACAATAAATGGAATACTCGGAAGTAATGATATTTGGTGAGGATTGTGTTGTATGAACCGCCAATGATATATAAGTAAAGATACGTCTTACTCTAACAAAATGAGCGAAATAAATACTTCACACCATACACCTCCTACAATTTATTGATAGTTGACAAACACTTATCTTCATACTTCATAATGCGTAAAAGAGATGGTAAAATACATATACTCGTATTTAATTAACGAAAAAGAGACAAGATGTATCTCTTATAGTTTTTGAGATAGGTTGTTTTAACTGTATTTTTTATGATAAATTGATAATGGTACGGAGTCCGACTCGCACTTGGTGGGTTTTTTAATTCATAATACATACATAATTATTATATACGTATAAAAATCAACTACAGGAAACAACGTATCACCTTCCTAGTAAGTTTGTGTGTCTGTTGGTCCATACGGAAGAAAACGTTGATTTAAACTGAATACCTAAATTCTCAAATTTGAAGTCTTCATGACCTAAAAACTAAATAAACCTCCACGTTAATGAAATCAGAAGATCTGTTTGTCTGTTCGTCTCTGTGCCTGTTCATAGCCTGGCTGAAAGTTATAGTTTGCCTGTCGATTTGCCTGCCCACCTGTTTTTCTTTGTTTGAATGCATGATTTTTGTACATGTGACCGTTTCAATTCGTAACAGATCCCTGTAAAATACACTGAGCAAATTTGATAGTCACCTACTTACCTATGTGTAAACATAATTATTGATAGGCAAGGTTTTGTATATTTATTTTAAAATATACTTTCTGCAAATAGGTAGGTAGTTAAAATATTTTTTGTGCTGTCCACATGGCTTGTTAAGAAATTAAAACTTGTTTGAACCCATTGAACTTAAAGATCTAGAGTATTTCCGCTGGGAAACAATTCTTATTATAATAAGCGAACTCTGATTCAGAAAATATTATTTTGCATCCGTCTGAATTTCACAACTGATTCTTGTAAAATGGTATGTAATGAGTATAAGTTGAGTGGCCGTGTGGTGATGGCAATAGAAATACATTTGTTACCACCCCAACTCTTCCCGTGGGTGCCCTAATAGTCAACTAAGGGATTCGAAGTGTCACTGACCATTATTTATTGAATATTGGATGATGGGCAACAGCTTGCCCTTCGTGGCGATTATGGGTATTTACTTCCTAATGCATCCGTATGCTTAGGTACCTAATACGAGAGGCCTTTGTCCAGCAGTGGACTAATTATAGACTGATGATGTGATCTGAGTTTAAGTTACCGTACGAGCCCAACACTTGCCCCATTCTTGATGGTGGATGTGATAAATAAAATCACTGATCTATGGTTATGATATAATTTATTGTAAACTAACGCATGAAGAGTATCAGCTACGGACGTATAAACGTTAACGAATAAAGTAATTAAAATAAGTGTATTAAGTCAGCGTGATCGTGGGTACAGCAATTATATTTAATGCTGTCGGGGGGATGTGCAGTGCTTGCAATGTACAGTTACTATAACTTTTCTTATGACATACATAAAGAATTACCACATGACTTGATGCCCACCTGACGGTGTGTTTATTTTGTAAAGTTTCAAAATCATTGTTTGTATGTCTGTCTGTCTCTCTGTCTGTTTAGGGCTCCCTCTAATCCCTCTATATGGCATTTTTTTTTCGAAACGCTTATGTTATAAGAGACTTGGCATAATCAATTTTTGTAAACAATATTTAGAATATTACTTTGCCAGAAACTATTTTGGCATATTATTATTTAGGTCATGTGTTATTTCGCAGAAATTGGATTTCCATATTTTTGGCATAGGTACATAATTATACACGGTGTTACGCGAGCACTGCGAAAGATTTTAACTATGCATTCTAGACATCAAAATAAACACAAAATATTATGAGACCTTATGTCAATTCCACCAAAAAAAAATTTTTTTCTTTTTTTTTAGGCCGATTTGAATATTTTTTAACATTACCAGTACTTTTTATCATAACAACAATTTGTTTAAATTATTTATTTCAATTGTTTTTTTAGGTACCTACAGGTTATTTCGTCAAGTCTATTCGTATTTTTTGATTGTCAGGCAAAAGGTGTGGTAATATTAGAACACATTGTGGTAGCATTGTAATTCAAAAGAAGTTAAATGACGAGTTACGTCGAAAAACTTATTTCGAAAAAAGGTTGATTATCTCTGAAACCAAGCCGAATTCATGAAATTTTATATAACATTAAAGACTCTAAATATGGTCAGGAATCCAGCATTAAAATCTTTCGGAATGCTGACGTAACACCGTGTATACAACTCTCCGAAACTTACTTCACATACATATATTTTACGTTAGGCAGAAATGCATTATCTATTATGGTAGATTGGGTTTGGTACATATACTTATTATAACGATGTAATAAGACAATGTTAAGAAAAAGATGAGGTGATTGGTTAGTTAGGTTAGAACTACGATCTTGACTACCGTTCATTATTGCTGTGGCAAACTGGGTAAGGTTAGACTAGAACAATTGCGATCTCATTAGGAATTCACTGCTACGACAAAGTGGGTTAGGTTAGAACTGCCATCTCATTATTAAGTCACTGCTATATCAAAGTACGTTAGGTTACGTTAGAACTGGGTAGGACAAAGTGGGTTAGGTTAGGTTAGAACTGCCATCTCATTAGTAAGTCACTACTATCTCAAAGTACGTTAGGTTAGGTTAGAACTGCCATCTCATTAGTAAGTCACTACTGTATCAAAGTACGTTAGGTTAGGTTAGAACTGGGTAGGACAAAGTGGGTTAGGTAAGGCATCGGTCTCACCGCGAGCTACTAAGCTATGAACTATCGGCTACAAACACGAACAAAAGATACGCACTCCCGTGTAAATATAAAATATTTTAAAATAAAAATAAAACCGCCTTCAAAAATTCGCCCAAACTAAAAAGTCAAAAATAATTTTAGTTCCTACTTCTTAGGATTTCCTACACAAACCTTTAAACCTTTTACCCTATTCATTGAAATAAAATATTATGGCTAGGTACCCTACAGATTTCTTAGAAGTCGGTGCCAAGCCAAATACGTTCATTCAGGTATATATTAGATAGAGCTTTGTAACTTACTGTCACTCTGATTATGTTTTTATCAACAGAATGTTCTACCTCAGTCATTTTGATGAAAGCATAACCGGAGTGACAGTAAGTTACAAAGCTCTAGCCTCTATCAAATACAGTTATATACTCGCGAAGAGAACATATTTGGCTTGGCACCGACTTCTAAGAAATCTGTAGGATACCTAGCCATAATATTTTATTTCAATGAATAGGGTAAAAGGTTTAAAGGTTTGTGTAGGAAATCCTAAGAAGTAGGAACTAAAATTATTTTTGACTTTTTAGTTTGGGCGAATTTTTGAAGGCGGTTTTATTTTTATTTTAAAATATTTTATTTTTTGCTTTTTAGTTGTGTAAAATCGTTATTTAGTATGCTCTAAATACTTATAATTAGAATGTACTGCACTGTAATAGGCCAGAAACCTGAACTGGATACCTTAAATATTCAAAGAATTATCCCATTATGAAGGAGATATACATTGTATCATCAGCAAGTATGAATAATTTCAAAGATTATAGGTAACAGCCTTAGCATGCCTATATTATTTAAAGAATCATTTACCGCTAACCAACATGTCATAACTACTAAGCAAACACTTAAATAGATCTCGAAAATGTATGACAGTTGTTATATTCAAAGAATTATCCCATTATCAAGGAGATATACATTGTATCATCAGCAAGTATGAATAATTTCAAAGATTATAGGTAACAGCCTTAGCATGCCTATATTATTTAAAGAATCACTTACCGCTAACCAACATGTCATAACTACTAAGCAAACACTTAAATAGATATATTCAAAGAATTATCCTCCAACTCCTAATAGTTAAGGAGTTATACCTTTCGTCATCAGCTCACCAACATGAGACTATGACCACCTAAAGGCAAATACTCAAATAGCTTCCAAAATACATGAACTGTGTTATATTTAAAGAATTATCCCCCAACTCCTAATTTCTAAGGAGTTGTACCTTCCATCATCAGCTCACCGACATGAAAGGATGACCACCTAAACGCAAATACTCGAATAGCTTCCAAAATACATGAAATATGTTATATTTAAGGAATTGTCTCCCAACTCCTAATCTCTAAGGAGTTGTACCTTTCATCATCAGCTCACCAACATGAAAGGATGACCACCTAAAGGCAAATACTCAAATAGCTTCCAAAATACACGAAATATGTTATACTTAAAGAATTATCCCCCAACTCCTAATTGCTAAGGAGTTGTACCTTCCATCATCAGATCACCAACTTAAAACGTTCATGACTAGACGCAAATACTTGATTAGTCTTCGAAAATAAATGAAAAATGTCATGTGTGCCTACAACATTTGAAGAGTTCCCTCGATTTCTCCAGGATTCCATCATCAGATCTGGATTCGGTGACAATGGGACCAACTAGAAGGTATACCCATTCAAACAAAAAAAGAATTTTTCAAATCAGTCCACGCGTCTTCGAGTAATCGGGGAACATACATAAAGAAAAAAAAAAGATTTCGACGAATTGTAAACCTCCTCCTTTTTGAAGTCGGTTAAAAAGAGAGTGTCTCTTTTATTTACACGGGAGTGCGCATCTTTTGTTCGTGTTTTTTAACCGATAGCTCGCGGTGAGACCAGTGCCTTAGGTTAGAACTGCCACCTTATTAGTAAGTCACTACTATATCAATGTAAGTACGTTAGGTTAGGTTACAATTGCGACCTTATCAGCAATTGACTGTTATGACAAAGTGGTTTAGGTTAGGATACAACTGCGACCTCAGCAAGTCAGCAGTAATTCACTGCTATGGCAAAGTGGCTTCGGTTAGGTTAGGTTAGAATTGCGACCTTGTTAGATTAAATTATGCTCAATTAGTAAGTCTACAGTAGAGTAAATTGTATTTCCATTTCAACAATTATAAAGAAAAAGAAATGTATTTTCCTTTACTGTCATGGCAAAAAACTCGACAAGAAAACGTTATGCATATCTTGCACGGGAAAGAGAGGGCTGGAAGATACTCCAACGACAAGTGAATAACTCTGTGATGATGATGATGAAGGTGACCGTCTGTTCATTATAAGAAAAAGATTTGAGAGTTCAACCCACAGTCCCTTATATTCCAGTATGTGTGTCTATTTGTCCGTCCGTGGCTAAGCTCGGCGATCGTTAAGGTGCATGCAGGCCAAAAGAGCATTCGCTGTTCTAACCCCCAAATCTACGAAATTCGATCGTTACACGAAACGAGATTCGTTGAATTCGTAGAGTGGGGGATAGAACAGCGAATGCTCTTTTGGTCTGCATGCACCTTTAGTATCAACTAGAAAGCTTAAATGTGGCATGTACATGTATATTTTTATACCACCGACATCGACAGAACGATGAAAAAAATGAAATTTTACGGTAAGTATCTATAGAGGACACGTAAAATGATGATGTTTTATTTGCACTTTCACCTTATGGTATGTGGTGTCTTTAGGTATGTGACCTTGTCATCAAAAGCGGTTGTTTATGCAATATAGAAATAGATAAAAATCTCTTGAAAACTCCAAATAATTGTGCCAGGGAGACACTAAACTTATTGTTAGAATAATATTTATTTTACGTAATGTATACCGTTTTTTAGTGTGGGGATACAACAGGAACCCCTGTCTCTCTATATCTCCGTACACTGCTAACTTTAGTGATCGTTAGTAAATACCTACCAATAATATATATTTGGAATGAATGAATGAACGAATGAATTAATGAATGAATGAAAAGTTAAATAATTAAACGTAAAGTTTAATTAAATAAACGTTAGTTATGCACGTCGATAGATGCGTAATAAGTCGTTCACATTTCTTGTTAGATTTGCGGATAAGTTCGAGCATTTTTTGAAGGGGTAGTAACAAAAAATGCTAGTAATTTGTATTTTAGTCTACTATTATTTATTGTACTGGTGAAAAAGTAACCCTGTATATCTATGTATTATTCATTATATCGTCGTTCATCACAAATAATAGCGCTTGTTGTCGGACGGTAAAATGCACACTACGCAGCGGTCTTGGGTTCAATCCCCAGCCCGAATCATTTACTTTATTTTATAAGCTTATGTATGTCATATTATATTATATTCACAAGTCCTTTACGGTGAAGGAAAACATCGTGACGAACCTCCATACATCTGCGATAAAAAACAAGGATGTATGTGAGGTCTCCAACAAGTACCTACTGGGCCAGCGTTGGCACCACGCAAAATATGCACGTTTGATGTCGAGACGCTAAAAAATGCCCTGAATACAATACAATCCAAAAATACCGACACCACAAGTCTTAATGGAGCGTACCGTTTACTAGGCCGATGTGTGTGAAAATGTCCCAGGATATTGATTTTTTTGTGTGTGACTAGACGAAAACTATGCATCATGGGCTATGATCGAAATGATCATTTTTTCACAAGGTTGATATTTAATATGCTCCTACTCGTAAACAAAGGGTAGCATTTCTTGCTGGTCACAGACCACCTCCTGTAGACTTTCATTACCTATAGGCGACTCGCAGTCACCAGCAGTTATATTTCTCGCACTGATATACTTAGACGCGGCGCTCGTCGTGCTTGTTCAGTTGCGACTAAGTAACAGACCCGTAAATAGCGCTCGTTTTTGGCAATAAAAAAGCCGAAAAAGTGCATTTCACTGCTTTACATGGAGTGTTGTGTGAATTGGTATGCAAAGACAACAAGAAGTTCTAATTTAAAAATATAGATTAGCGGCCCATGCTGAAAAAAATATGGGTCATTTGAACCACCAGGTGACCTATCTAGAACGATATAAGAGCATAAAATAATAAGATTCAGCACTATGCCGTCACTTGTAAGCTGTCCAACTGACTCCTGGTGAGAATTTAAAAGTACAGGTAGAGTGAGTACATTTTGGTCATATATTTTTGTACGGCATTCTTACCACCGATAGATCCATGAAAAATAATAAGAAAACGCACAGTGCCGTACAAAAATTGTGCGCCACAAAGTCTGATTTTTTTTTTATTTTCCGACTATCAACAGGGTAAATTTGGTCATTTCATTTTGTACGGCATCTGTGTCATATTATTTCAATACTGCTTCTAATCCATTATTTCGCAACGCCGTACAAAAATGATGTACCAAGGGGAAAAAATCGAGGGTTGCAATCCCTTCTCTTTCCGTGGTCCAGGGGGTGATTTGATACAACAGGAAATAAATTTATTTTGAAAGTATTTTATGCATAGATAATATTTTTTCATATGCCGTATATTTTCGTTGGTCCAAAGGGAAAAAAAAACTGTACGAAATGTAAGGTGATTTTTTTTATACGGCATTTAGATATTTTATTTTTACTAATAGTCATAGTCTTTTCTTGATTCTAGGTTCCTAGTTAGAAACTATGAAAGTGATGACGTCATAGGTAAATAAATCTTTACATCTTAAATTTGTACGTAAGACTTGGATTTTGACAAATACATATTTATGTTTCAGAAAATAATAGATAAGTTAATTCGGACGTCGATGAAGACGTTGATTCCGATAACAACTGAGTAACTGATTCCAATACTGCATAAATTTATCTAATTTCTAAAAAAAAAAAAATATTATTATCATAAAATACATAGATTTTTTCTAAAAAATCATTGTTTTATTTATTGACATCATTACAATGAAACAAATCAATTATATATTATATGTATGTATCAATAACGTTTGAAGTGTATATTAAACCAAAAAGTATACATAACTGTTGATACTGGGATTTTTCATTTTCAATTCTTGGACATAATATACACAACGTTTCAATTCTGCTAGACGTCATAGTGATTTTATCATATTATCAATTGTTCTCTTCAAAAATATGTTAATACCGCACTGCATCAGATGGCCATAAAGTACCCTTAAAATTGTAGCGTGTCTTTCATCAGCCTAAAATATATGGTCTGCATAAAAATGTACGGCATTATTTTTTCCTAATTTATCTCATCATCATCATCATTTCAGCCAAAAGACGTCCGCTGCTGGACATCTAATTTATCTATGTTAATGTTATTTAAAACAAGGGATAAAATGTAAAAAATTGCTATATTTCATTAATCTATGATATTTATACTTTTACATTAATTTGCAAAATTTCAGCTTTTGTATTTCTCTATAATTCTTTTTAGAACGGTTTATTTTGAACGGCAATACTATGTAAGGATTGTGTTTTACAACATCATGTTAAAAAAGAAGTTCCCGTACAGGATCAAATGATTTTACAGCTGTAAAAATCAAGGATACGATGAAATGAAGATGATTATTGATATACATTCAAATGGACTATCATTTTTTGACAGCAATATTTTTAATAGTACTTTTGAGTGCTAGATTATGTTTTGGAACCGAAGCCGTACTTTTGTAAATCACCCCCTGGACTACGGAAAGAGAGGGGATTGCAACCCTCGATTTTTTCCCTTGTCGCATGATTTTTGTACGGCGTTGCGGAATAATGAATTAGAAGCAGTATTGAAATAGTATGACACAGATGCCGTACAAAATCAAATGGCCAAATTTACCCTGGTGAATGTCGGAAAATAAAAAAAAATCATACTTTGTGGCGCACAATTTTTGTACGCCACTGTGCGTTTCCTTATTATTTTTCATGGATCTATCGGTGGTAAGAATGCCGTACAAAAATATATGACCAAAATGTACTCACTATACCTGTACTTTTAAATTCTCACCAGGAGTCAGTTGGACAGCTTACAAGTGACGGCATAGTGCTGAATCTTATTATTTTATGCTCTTTTATCGTTCTGGATAGGTCACCTGGTGGTTCAAATGACCCATATTTTTTTCAGCATGGGCCGCTAGTCTAATAGACTGAACTACATTCCGCAGAAAAGTCATACTACATAGTACTTCTGTCCCATTTATCAAATCAAAAATGCAATGTGCTATTGCTTTCTTACGAAGCACGTGTACCATTAGTGGTGGGACAATGTTGGTTTCGTTAATTACCGTGACCACGTGCTTTGTTTAAAGTAAGTTTAACCGGGTTTACGGAATAGAGATGAAAATAAGGATTGATTTTTAGCAATGTAACATTTTACAATCTTTTTTAGATTAGATTATTCAGTAGTAAGCTGTAGTTTGTAGTTTTTTACGTAGTTAGTAGTAAGTAAACAAGTCGTTTGATTCAAATTTTTTATAGTTTATTGTGTAAGTACGTAATGTGGACAGTTTTTTTAACGCAGGTTTTTTGAGTCAGGAACGCTCATCGCCCATGTGATTCCACCGATGGGCCTGACAATGATTCATCTCGAAGGCAGTACGAGGGCACTCGGTGTTGATTTGACATCGATAAATGTTATGTTGGCTTTTTAGTATTATCTTGGTATGCAGTTGGGTTCCGTGTCATAAGATAGGCCTGATGATGAAATTGGACGAAGTTTGAGGGAACTCGGAATAGGTTTGAGACAATGATATCCTACGATGACTTTATAGGATGAGCAGTTAGGTCAAATACCACAAGATAGGCCTGATGATGAACTTGGAGTAAGTGCGAGGGAACTCGGAGTTGGTTTGAGATAATGATATGTTCTGTTGGCTTTTTAGTATCCTCTTGGTGAGCATGTGTCAAATATCACAAAATAGGCCTGATGATGAATTTGGAGTAAGTGCGAGGGAACTTGGAGTTGGTTAAAGATAATGATATGTTGTGTTGGCTTTTGAGGATTAGCAGTTGGGTCAAATACCACAAGATGGGTCTGGTGATGAACTTGAAGGAAGTTCGCGGGAACTCGGAGTTGGTTTCAGATAATGATATGCTTTGTTGGCTTTTTAGGATTAGCAGTTGGGTCAAATACCACAAGATAGGCCTGATGATGAAGTTGGAGGAAGTGCGAGGGAACTCGAAGCTGGTTAAAATCATCATCAATATTATCGAAGCAGATGTTAAAACTAACATGAAAATGTTTATCACAATATGTAACTATTATGTAGATGACACGTGTAACAATGATAAAATGGTGTTAAAAAAGTGATATTTCTTGGACGTGAGAAAAACAATAGTTTCCTTGGGTTGCGGTGTTCTGTTCCGTTAGAATTGGAGATGTGCTATAATTACTTATTCTGTGGTGAAAGTGAGTATTTTATTTATATACTAACTTAGAAATTACTAAATGTGTATTGTACAGGTTAAAGTATATATTCATTTGTTACTTAAGTACCAACTAGTTAATCTGCCATATCTGAGGCAGCCCTGTTGCGTGATTGTGCGAGTTGCGCTTGTACAAACATACCCGTACGCACACATAGGCACAGACAAATGTCAGATTTAGTTTTTGTATGCCGTATCCACCCTGTGACATAATTGTATAATTTGGCATGTAATTCAGGATAATATTTTTCCACAACTCCATTTCGTCACAGGTTTTTTTTCTTCGTGGCATTTTTAAATCACTCGGCAATAATTATTTTGTGAAAAGAGTTATCGGTATGGTTAAATTAATCGACATCCTTTCCAATAAGCGACAATATCAAATAGCAAAATTGGCTAAGCAGGTATACCCACTAAAGTTAAGTATGGAGGGTAGGTATTAGAAATGAGAAATAAATAATGTTGATAAATTTAAACCTTATCCCCTGATCTGTGTAGGCGTCCTGAAAGGACGTCTGTCACCAATGTAATTGAAATTTGAATTTTATTTTCAAGGTTTATTTTCCAGTAGTAGGTACTTTTTTGACAGACCACATATACATATGACCACATATATATATGTGTATATATATACATGGGTTACTTTTTCACCAGTACAAAAAATCAACATACGTAATAGTAGTCCAAGTTACAGAATACTAGCATTTTTTGTTAGTAGGTACAAAAAAACTGAAATACCAATAAAAAAAAAAATTATTGATTAATTTCCTTATAGCTAGTATGACAAAGTGCTAACATTATTATATATTAGGAATTATAGTTGTGACGCGCCTGAACTAGGAAGATCCTGTATCTCAGGCAAAAATATTATAAACTAATTATGAGAGCAAATTAACAAAATAAAATCATACATAGAAAAGACAAATATTAAATTCGATTATCACTTGTAACAGGTGATACCTACAAAATATTTAGGTATATTCAATTTACATATTATGCAGTTTATTTTAGATTCGACATTACAAATATTGCAACGTCAACGACAATGCGCACGGGCAAAGTAAAGTAGGTCGAATAGTAGCACGTAATTATTTGCTTACATAGCGACAGGTGTTTAGGTTAGTGGGTTATTGATTATGTTATGTTAGAAATTTAGTACATTTTTCTAGATAATAATAGGCTAAATAATATGATCTTAGCTAAAAATTTAGGCCCCCTCATAGTCGACTGAGAAAATGTATCGACGCTCGGCCATTTTCCTTGCTGGACACTCTGGATCTCCTGTCTTGTGGTCGTTGGGCTTCTTATAGAGCTTACATGTTGCGCAGCTGGGACGTTCTCCTTTGAGAGGGCACGCCTTGTCCGAATGTCCTATACTACAACAATGTTCTGGTTGCTTACAAGTCTTGGCGGCGTGGCCATATTGCTGACATTTGAAGCATCTAGTGACAATAGTGAAGTCTTTCACAGGACAAGATGACCAATTAATGAAAACTCGGCCCTGAGTAATGAGAGCTTTGCGGATTAGGGCTGGTACTTCTATGACGTAGTTACAGGTATCCGCATCTTTCTTACCAGACTTATGGCTTAGTTTAATACTAGTTAAGATGTTGTCCCTAGTTAAGTCTGTGAGCTTGTCGGCAAGATTTTGGTCATACAAGCAATTATAAACATCTTGTTCTCGTAGAGCTGCCGGTACGCCCACTATTACAACTCTGGGCCTGCGCTTAAAGGGTTCATTGACGGTGAGGTCCGGGGAAGTGGTCTTGAAAGTCCGTTTCAGTTTTTCGATATCATCCTTGGAGTCGGTGCTAATGATAACTCCACCATTTCTTACTTTACGTAGTGCTCTGACGTGGAGTTTCAATTGTCCGGGATTAATCAGCATTTGTACTAAGCTCTTCGTATCTTCGCTCGATTTGGAATTATCTTTAGGGTAGATTGCCATTGAGCTCAAATTGCTAGGACGGATCTGACTATTATTATTCGTTTTTACCATGTCGGCGAAGGAAGGCGGCGCATCGGTAGCAGGTCTGGTTGAAGTCTCGACCGTTAGTTTGAGGGCTCGGATGGATTCAGATAGGTCTAGCTTTTCTTCAAGAGAATGGAGGTCACGTTGTTGTAGCAATGCTTTCTGTTTAAGTGCCTGATAATTAACCGCCAAGTTTCCAGTACCATGGGCTACTTTACGGCAGAGATTGTGGATTTTTAATTTTTGGTCAGAGTTCAATTTACCCTCGGTCGAAATGCAACATATTTCATTCAGACACTGCTCAATGGCACTCATCCAGTTCTGAATTTCCGGCGTAGATACAGCGTCGAGGTTGCTCTGCACTCTAGCACTTGTCGTTAGGTCATCTTGATTTCTGGCGGTTGAAGGTACTGGAGTGGAGGGAGGGCTACGTTGCATCTTCGAACTTCTGGAAAATGGGCTGTTGTCACCCATTGTTAACTCGATGGAAACACTATGAGTCCATTTTTATTTGCACTGCCCGATCACGTGTGACACAGATCGTGAGAATCGAGGTCAATATTTAATTCGTACGATTTTAAATCGCAAAGTAATAGGTAATAACACGACTGTTTGCCTCGACGGATTAATGAACAATGTTTTAACATATCCGCAAACCTAACAGGAAATTTGGACGCATTGCGCATTATCAATGTGCATAACTAGCAAAACACACGAACTGGCAACTATTTATTTAAAACGTCATCGCACGCGGCATGGCGGGTTGGAAAAGCGGCGGCGGTAATGTGCATCGAGTATCAACTTATCATTATGACTTGGCAAAAATATCTTACTAGATCCCAAATCCTCCGTCTTACTTGCACGGGCTTAGGCCCGTCAAAATAAAGAATTTTTCTGTGTGTTATAAATAAATAAATAATAAATAAATAAATATCTTGGGACATCTTACACAAATCAACCTAGTCCCAAGGTAAGCTCAATTAAGGCTTGTGATGTGGGTACTAGGCGACGATATATATAATAGATAGATACATATAGATACTTAAATACATAGACAACCATGACCAAGGAACAAATATTTGTGATAAATAAATACACAAATAATGCCCTCGCCGGGATTCGAACCCGGAACCTCCAGCTTCGTAGGCAGGGTTACTACCAACTAGGCTACGGAGGCTGACAAATTTGTCGAATGTTTTAAATTATGTCTGGGAAACGTGATAAAATTACAAAGTAGCACAGAAACTTTCTTTATTGAGGCGTATTTCAAAATTTTAAATCAACTTTATCTACACAAATATCGTTAAGTTCTCTAAAATGCGTCCAGAAACAATAGACAATGACCAGCATTACCCACCATCAGAACTTGGCACATACATAAAGTTAACATTATATACGATTTTTCCGGAGGTTATGAGTTTTAAATTTGGAACAGCTGTCAGATTCAAGTGGGGTGCCTATTCTGGTATCTATAAATATTCAGCCAGTCATCAACACAATAAGTTAATTCAGTATATTTTTTAGTAACAATCGGACGATATTTTCATATCGAGTGACACAAGAATAGGGACATCATTCGATTGTCTATGATTTAAAAAAAATACAGAAATTCAAATCGGTGCCATTCCTGCCTTTTGTTTATTGCCTTACAAGTGAAAAATTGTGAAAAGTTGTAAATACTTTGTGATAATACTGATAATTATTTGATAATGAGTGGCAGTGACTCGGATAACGATATGAGCACTCCGCCGGACATACTCAATGCAGCTATGACAGCAACTAACAACCTGTTGCCGCAAAAGTCGAGAGCCAAGTATGAGAAGGCTCTGTTTCTGAACGCATCTTAGAGCACTTATGATATGTGTGTAGATAAAGTAGCACAAACTAGCATAGCAGCATAAACTACTATTATGTACAATGATTGGAATCAAAAAAACATACCTAATTAATGGAGTCCATTTCTCATGCTTATTAATTAATTTACATGAATGTTTCCTTCGATATTTCCCATCACAAGTTTTCACTTTTAAGTTCATCAAAATGCTCTTATTATTGGACTTGGGCCTCTTCAACGTATACTCGCCGTTTCACCTCACCCCACAAAAAAAGTCACACTGGGTCAAATCTGTTGACCTGGCTGGTCATAACACTGGCATTTTCCAGGCGGGGCACACTTTGTTCAGCGTTAGAGTTTACTCTATACATAAAGCATTTTATCACGCTCACATGATGCTCAAGTACATCATGAATCAAGCGCCGAGCGCCTACTTTACGTATCGAGTAAACGCTAACTTAATCGTTACTTGCCAAATCATGACACTTGCACTTTTTCTTTGGCTTGTTAATCTCGCAACCATACTTATATTTATACAATCATATTTTTTCAGTTGAATATTGAAATACAGTTGAAGATTGGGAAGATACTTCAGCGGAAAGAACCTAATGAAAATGTAACGGAACACGTTTCAAGAAAATGGTATTGAACTTGGTGACAAGAAACATTCATATATTTTTAATGAAGTACAATGTTTATATACTATTATAATTTTCGACATTATTATGAGCTGTGTTTTTGCCGAATAAATATTGTTACTGAATACAAGTGATGAAAGTGAGCATTTTCTACATGAGTGTCGGCGATCGAAACCGACAAGAGTTAAAGAGGTCTACATTTCAACACCAACATCAAACTATATTATGCGAATGCATTATGCGAGAAAATATCTGCATACAGTACCAACCAGACTGTGCAGAAAAAATAGGGGAGAGTGGGGGTACAGTGAATAAAGGTGCACTGTGGTAATTTTGCATTAGCTTTATTTATCGCTTTAATAATCCGGTATTCTTTTTTTTACGAATTTGCTCATCTGTGTGATACTAATATTGGAGTAACTAAATAACGGAAGATACTTTCAATTATACCTGAAAAGTCTTGTTCCTGGTTTTTTTTACCTCAAACTAGGAACTGTTCTGTGATTTTTGATTGAAGAGGTAACTTTAGTTCACTTTTTTATAATGAAAATGATTTTAAAGCTACATGTAAATTATATACTTGTGCTGGAAAATGTGTCCTCTAAGGAATAGGTGGGACAATAAGGTATGTAGAAAATTACAAATAAAAATAACACCACTACAACATTTGTAAAAAAAAGGGATCCACTATACCCCACTCTCCTCTACTATGAAAATTCAGTCTTGCACTCGCGCAGAAAAATATCACATTCTGTGGAGTGAAGTTCAGGTAGAGTTCTTATGAAAACTGTCACCACTCTTAGTAACCTCGTATGTCACTACTGAATCGGAACTGAGATACGTACGCACTATAGGAGTATCTTAAAGTCCGTTGGCTCAACTGCTACTTTTATTCCTATGTAAAATAAGAGTGACAGCTGGTAACCACAGTTACCAAAAGCTATTGAGTGGCTTTTTATGGATCGAATATTCGCTGTATCGAAAATCGTAGAAATAATGTATCCTAAAATCAAAATTAATGTTTCGATTGGACAATCGACGTATATTTGTGACCGAGATTGTCATCCCATAATCTCGGTCACAAATATACGTTGGCTCGACTGCTACCGGATCGAATATTCGCTGGGTCGAAAAGTGTATAAACGAGATCATAATTGTAATTGGTTACCGGCGCAAACATCACACTTGTAAACAAAATGTAAAAATTGTCTCACTTGTACTCTATTTGGTTAGGTATTTTAAAAAGGTAAAAAATCTTGCACTATCTTTTTATTGAAAAATGCATTTAAAAATCCAAACTAGGTACTTAATGAATCAAAACAATGTAAATCACTGTATTCCTTTGTTATATTACGTATATTTGGTAAAACTTATTTTCTACTTGTAGTTTCAATAAAAAGATACTGCAAGATTGTTTACCTTTTTTTAAATATCTAACCAAACAGAGTATAGAATATAGAGCAAGAATATATTATGTATATAAAAACTATAATATGTATGTGTCAACCATTCGGCAACCCATTCTCTCGATTACATCGTTAATAGTAGCCCCAAACTTTGGTATTAGGTACTATTCGTCATCTATTTACTGAAGTATTCCTACATGGATATAAAACAATTTGTACATAGCACAGACGTTGATACAAGAACAGACGAGGCGATGAACTTTCGATACTCAACAGATTGAAACCTATGTTTTAGCTATGCATATATTTAGGCCACCAATATTTAAATTTAGCGAATATTAGTTCTCAGCAGAAGAGTACAGAAGAGTAGGTAGGTACTGTAGCCGTGCCATGAGCTGGAAAGTAAAGGATACGTAATTACGTAAGGTTTTACTCGATACGTGCATTCTATCATGCTCGCACTTACAAATAGGAGCGAGCGCGATGGCCTGCTCAACGTATTTAATAAAACCTAATGTTACCGATACTTGTAAAGTCATGGTACGGCTACTGTTTATTATATTTACTGTATCGTTGGCCAGTAAGTTAGGGTTTTCGATCTTTTGCAGGCAACGCTATATAGGCGTGTGGTCCAAACAGCTGTCAGATTCATAGGCACTGAACATGAAATATCGAAATTCTAATTGTATTTGGAGGTAACCGTTATAATGGCGGGGACCGGATCCTGAATTCGATCGATTCATATTGCATTATTTAGTACTGAATTTGTACTATTTAGTACCTGTTGTAAAAAAAAAATGTACCTCTTCTATTTCAAAGTTATATTCAATCAGTCTGGTCCCGCCATTATAACGTTATAATGGTGGGACCAGGTCCTGAATTCTGTCCATATTCTGTCGATTCATATTGCATTATTTAGTACTGAATTAGTACTATTTGGTATTGATACCTCTTGTAAAAAAATTAGTACCTCTTCCATTTTAAAATTATATTTCAAATAGTCTGCTTCATCTGGCGGAACCAGACAATTTCAAATATAATTTTGGAATGAAAGAAGTACAATTTTTTTTACAACAGGTACCAAATAGTACAAATTCAGTAAGTACTAAATGATGCAATATGAATCGACAGAATATGAACAGAATTCAGGACCTGGTTCCGCCATTATAACGTTATAATGGCGGGACCAGACTATTTGAAGTATAATTTCGAAATGTCTCGCCATTATCGTTATAATTACATTTGGATCGTTACATTTGGAGTTTATTAATTTCATAAACGTATGACGACTAGAAAACGGTCGCCGAACTGAAGATTGGGCCCTAAAACAGGAACTCAAAATGACTGACACTAAACAAAATTACTAGAACTTTGTTCATTTCATCCTTTAGTAGATTGGCTACCAAACCAGCTTCGAAATGGGATTAAAATCCCAATAGGTAACTGGCTTTAAATCGGGACTTATCATTACCGGTTTGTAACCAGGTTTGTACCAAATCCAGATACGAGATGGGAAAGTTAGTCCCATTTCATCCTACCAGACGGGAAACTATATTTCCCATTTGGCAGCCAGCTATCAAATCCGAATACCAAACGGTAAGTACTAAAGGCATTTCATGGGAATTGACTCGGAAACGTTTATTTATTTTAGAAAACATTATTCCTTATGTAATGGTTTTAAGAATAAATAAACCACAAAATATATAGAAAATTCAATTCGCGTATTTATTTTGACAGTTTGTTGGTCCTTACGCCATATCACCGCCCCAGTGTCAGAAAAAAATATTAAAAACCCTCACTGAGGAAGCGGCAGTGTGAACAGCCAACGATCATCTACATATATATGTATAGGTATATTTGTTAATTTTACTGACATAGGATCTATATCTACTCTTTGTTTAGTGAGCGAGAAAAAAGTCGACAAATCATCCCTTACTCGCCTCCTGTGGAACCAGTAACCGTACCATGAGCTGCCCCTGCGTTATTAACGCGGACTTACATAGGTGCTTTCTATACGGGTGGCTCGCCCCAAGACGCGATTACGGGCGGGATGGAAAGTAAGTCCGCGTTAAAAACGCAGCGGCAGCTTATGGTAAGCACACAGTGCCTGAAAGTATCCTTTCCCTCTCTAGTACGTTTTGTAGATACTAGGTTCAAGAAGTACCTACCTACCTACCTTCAACAATTTATAATAATACATTCTGTTGCAATGCTATCAGACAAACATCTACAGCTAGGAAAACAGCCACTATCAA
>JALPQI010002425.1:0-81073 GCA_025490895.1 Thaumatotibia leucotreta
ACATTTGTATCTTCCCGCGTAAGAGATGAGATAGAAGTGTCAATGTTCATTTATTGAAGATTGGTAATAAATATTGGACATACCTACTACTGCTAGCTATTTTAGGCGCGATGTTTTCAAACTAAATAATGCTTATGCTACCTTTAATCTTTTCCTCATATCGTCCTTTGATATTAAGCCCCCAATTCCTGCGTTAAACTATATTTTTTGGTCGTCGTGTCGACGTTTTTATTATTTTCCTGGTATTTTTCCTCTTACGCTAACTTCAAAGCTAGAATGATGAGCTTGGTAAATTGTAATAAAACATTAAACGTCTTCATGTATTTTTATATTGCTGCCACAAAATATAAGACATAATTGTGTACTGCTAAGGTTGAAGTACTAGTACCCGACGCTGTACCAATACTCGTCATTATAGCTTGAGTTGCCATCGATAAGATAAAATCAACTATTAGGGCATTTAAGCGATGATTAATGTATGTTCCTTTATGCTTCGTATCCCAACTTTGAAATAATTAGCTTATATCTAAAGTATTTGCATAATTTTAAGACAGCCTGACGTTTATTAGGACTGAGTATTAATATTTTCAATGTCCCAATATGTCACATTGAATTGTACTGAAGTGCCGGCTATTGGGACTGCCGGCAAAAGCACCTGACGCTTACTCATACAATGGAGTTGGGATTGTCACCCTATAAAATAAATACTATTTAACAATACTAACAAACTCCTCTCCCAAAACACATGACAATACTTTATGTAGATTTATATATGAGCAAAATATCGTGATTCAAGTAAACATTCTCTGTCGACATGTTGCGCACTAGTACTTCCACCTTACTGTATTATTGACGATTGCAAGCGTAGAGATGTCACGCAAGCTTTTGATGACGTGTGTTTTCGCAATCCTACCTAAGTTTCAAAAATACGGCAGTCAAAATAAGCATTTTCCTTAGCATCAGACCATTTTTCTCAATTTTGCACCACCTACTATCAACTTTTACTTTCTTATCTCCTCTACCCAAAGGTTGTTTGGAAGAGATCGCTCTTTAGCGATAAGAGCGCCTTTTGTCTACCTCTTTCAAACATGTACTTTTATTATTTGTTTTGTAATTTTCTTTGAGGTGCAATAAAGAGTTATTGTATTGTATTGCATTTTATATGTTTTTTGCAATATAGACGATACTAAGCCCTTCCGATGGTAAGCGGTAATCGTAGCCTACGAACCATTGCTGGCAATAGGAGATTTTATTAAAATTCTCGCACTTTTCGTACAGTTGTACGATTATATTTATTTATAGCAGCCTCGCGGCCATTTCTGTAACCCAAACGGTCGGTATACATTTGTTTAAATTTCATCCTTTTGTATTGACCCATCCTAAAACAACTTGGAAGGGGTTGTGTACTCGACTCTGCAAATAGAAACGTCATTTTAGTGTCGCTTTCAGATGTAAGGAGCACCCATAGATTGTACACAGAAAACGTTAAAATGTATAATATATGGTGATTCCCGAGTCACTAATAACATCATACACAGTGTATACAGGCTATTACAAATAAGGTGATGCAAGATTCGAAGAAATTAATTTATTAATTATTTTAAACAAGTTTTATTGAGAGATCAAATATGAAAGCCGAAGAAAAAAATCGATGCTAAAATACATCTAATCCAGACTAAGTGAAGGCTTGTATTTTTTACTGTGCAATAAAAATTTAAATAAATAAATAAGCTAGCTGCCTTTGACCATACTTTAAAAGCAAACAATACGTAGGTACTAACACCTACCGGAATCCCAAAAGGGTTTGGATTTAGTTATTATTATTATAATATTTTAGAATAATCCATTATACATCGCCAAACGGTGCCAAACAACTACAATGGATAACGAATGGTCATCAATCATAGACTTTTTTAAATATCAGCCAAAAGTGTAAAGTTCTGGTGTAG
This sequence comes from Thaumatotibia leucotreta, assembly GCA_025490895.1. NCBI lineage: Eukaryota > Metazoa > Arthropoda > Insecta > Lepidoptera > Tortricidae > Thaumatotibia > Thaumatotibia leucotreta. The sequence goes on from JALPQI010002425.1 coordinate 1,950, forward strand.
AAAAACTCCCGTACAGTTTTCGGCATCATACCCACCATGTTTTTATTGATTTCCGTTAAAAGGGAAGCTTATTTATGGCAAAAATAATCAATTTCACTAAGAAAGTAGTGTCTTAACTCTTACTGTTATTGAGTTATTAAAAAAATAAGTTTAATGGCTGAACAAGTGTATTGTAACCTTTATTAGATCCTAGACTTATTTTGACGTGTGCCGTCAGTCACCTGAGATCTTATTCTTAAGGTTCTCTCACACTTGCCACTACAATTATTATGTATGAAAACGAAAAAATATATTTTTTTACGAAATGAACAAAAACTGATGTACCAGGCAACTTCTATTAATGTCCCAAGTAACCTGACCAATTTAACAGAAATCAATAAAAACACGGTGTATATCGGAGCGGCCCGGGGTGCTCACAAATACCTGAGCACGCCTCTGTTGCCGTGGCGTTAGTGTGCATGTTCAGATAAGACTCGGAACCGGTATTTTACAAAAACATCGAAATAACCATAATTTTAAAATGTTTTATACTCTTTATGAACTGCACAATCATCATCAGCCTATGATAGTCCACTGCTGGACGTAAGCCTCTCCTATTAACTATGCGTATAGACGGATTAGGAGGTAAATTCCCATAATCGTCACGCTGGGCAAGCGGATTGGCGATCGCAGTAATGTGTCCACTATGATGACGCTGCTGCCCATCATCAATCTTTAATCAAATATGGTCAGTAACACTTCAATCCCTTAGTCGACTCTTACGACACCCGCAGAAGGAGTTGGGGTGGTGACAAATGTATTCTTACTGCCGTCACCACACGGCCAAAACTGCACAATATTTTATGTAATTAACAATATCATAATTTGGGATTACTCCATTAACTTACAATTTACATAACGAAGAACGAGAAAAAACAAAAAAAGAACCGTTCTTTTACTATGAGAATATAACGGTTCCGGTCCCTTGTTCAGATATTTTTGGGCACCGTAGCCGCTCTTATGTATCTGATGCCAACTGTACTTTATTATTTCCTGTATTTAAGCGCTAGAAATATTTCTGCGGAAAATTAAGGCACCTGAGGACCTACCGCGACCACGAACGAAGTGTTGCCTCCCTGTCACACTTATGTACGGATTCACGAGTGCGAGAGAAAGGCAACACTTCGTCCATCCGTGACTCGCGGTAGCGAAGCACGGCCGCATATCTGACGTGACTTTATGGAACAGAATCTAGTTCCAAATATTTTCCTATTTACTATTTACCCCCTTATTCATAAACGTCTCGTAACTTTTGCAACGATAAGATTAATTTCCTAACTAGTGCGGAAAAGTAAACTTGTGCTTAAATTTCTCTTTTTTTAAGGCACTTGTTATGAAAAAAGTCGTTCGATACACGTGTAAACTTCTTTTTAGTACAGATGGTGCCCTTCTGTGAACCCAGAAGGCTCTAGTGCGAGAAGTGGGTCATTTTACCAAAAAACGTCACACGAGACACGTGCAAAAACGAAATTAACGTAACTCGTGTCGATTTAAAACACTCCCTATCGGTCGTGTTTTAAAACATCGCCTATCGTTTCGAATTTCATGTTTTTCGCACTTGTGTTGTAATGTACTATTTTAACTCCGGTGATTGTCGCTCTCGTTTCACTCGGGCTCCAACTTCCACCCTCGACGAAAAAATTTTTTTTTGCACTTTCATCGAAATGTACTATTCGGTTTATACCTTTCGGTTTTATACAAATATTGATAAGACCGAAAGGTATAAATAATACTTAGCGGCTTGCTAAATTTGGAGACGTTTATGAATAAGGGGGTAAGTGTATAGTACACAGGAAAGAATAATGTACCTACATGTCGTTCGTCGCGATACGTTGAATGCTACGAGATATCGTAGCAAGTTCGTAGCGCTACGGCGTAGCGGCTACGATAATGCGGAGCAAAGTTTGAGATACGGAGTTCATAATGTGTTTGAGAAATTCAAGTAGAAGGATGTCTTTGATAGTTACATTTGTATGTGTACTTGGTTCAACAATTCTTGGCAGTAGAAAAAGACAGCGAATTAAAAAAAAATTGCGCCAAGTGTTATCCGCCATAAAAAAATATTTACCGCCATTTTTAGAATTCCGTTGTAAATTATAAAACCTTATAGTTTAGCCGTGTTCCTCTGTCTGTACGTAGCATAGCTCAGGGGCCGTTAGTACTAGAAATTTATGGAACCCTAATAAATGCTACTATAAATATTTATCTGTCCCTATATTATTATTTAATTTTATATTCTAATTCTAATTTTTGAACGTTTATTTTCAGGTATTGACAGAAAATCCGAAATTTTATTCCTTTGAGAAATACCATCGTTTCCTGTGAGTAAACCTTTAGTGTCTTATCCGTTTACTGTCACTTATTCATGAGTCATTTTTGTATTGTTTATGACGATTATTACAAACAATACTATACTTCTTTCTAGATCTAATTGAATAAATAATAGTTTGACTTTGATTTTAAATGTCTACTTGCCATCACCATCAGGTCTCGTTTGCTTTATTCCATAAAAAATATATAAATGGAGGGTGAACCACCCCCACCCATTAAAGTGTAGAAACACTAAAACGTGGCAGAAGTTAATTAATTTAGTGGTTCGTGATGGAAGCCATCAATTTGTGCTCGTAATAAGCTTGTTGGCGTCTGATATTTCAGTCAATATTAGCCTTTGCAACGTGAGCGGTGAGATGGAGGCTTTTCATATTTTAATATTATAAGGAAAATCACTTTTGTCCAAGTGGTAGCGGCAGTAAGAATACATTTGTCACCACCCCAACTCCTCCTTGTGTCGTAAGGTCTAAGGGATTGAAGTGTCACGGACCATTTTACAAGATTGATGATGGGCAGCAGCGTCATCATAGTGGAGACATTACTGCGATCGCCAATCCGCTTGCCCATTATGGGCATTTACCTCCTAATGCGTTTATACGCATAGTTAATAGGAGAGGCCTACCTCCAGCAGTGGACTAACATAGGGCTGATGATGAAAGAAAATCACAACAAACTACTAGAACAATCAGCAACGTTTGCATTTATTGGCGAATTTTACGAAATAGCCCTCAAAACCTAGTAACATGATCCCTAATTACAACCGTCTCGCACGCGCCCTGAGCTAAAAGTGAGTTCGCTCAGCGCTGTCCCATCGAGAATGGCTGTACCGATCCGAAGTCATGAGTAAGCCGCTTGACGAGGGTGCCTCGTTGCCAACTTCTGATCAATAATATAGTATGCCATATGGCGACGGCAGTAAGAATACATTTGTCACCACCCCAACTCTTCCCGTGGGTGCCGTAAGGTCGACTAAGGGATTTAAAGTGTCACTGACCAATTATTTATGATGATGGGCAGCATCATCATAGTGGAGTGGATAAAGTACTGCATTCGCCAACACGCTTGCCCAGCGTGGCGATTTCGGGCATTTACCTCCTAATTCGTCTATACGCTTACGAAATAGGAGAGGCCTTTGATCAGCAGTGGAGCTGATGATGTGTGTGATGTGATGTGATAAACAAAGTAAACCATGTACCTCTCTGAATTGGTGAATTTAAGTGGTGTCCGTGGCACATTGCACGTAAAACCGATGACCGTTGGGGCTGAAAGGTTCAAAAATGGCGACCATGTGTGGAGTGGGTTCAAGAGATCAAACGACGCAACGGGGCCACGTCATTACGTCGCCTAAATCAAACTAGTTTTAAGTTTGTTTTTATATTTTTGTAATTCACGGTGCCTTAGTGTTATAACTGAAATGCTGTGTTACTTATTTGAATAATAAATAAAATAAATGTACCGAAAGGCGCATCCTGGGTGCTGTAGATAGGCCCCTACAAGCTGGACAGATGACCCGGTGAAGGTCACAGGCGGGTGGTGCTTTGGGAGAGGCCTATGTCCAGCAGTGGACATATGTTGACTGGCATGATGATGATGAACATTATTATAATACAAAAGATAAACAAAGTGAAGAGGAAACTCTCAAAGCATGGCCTAGTTAAAGATTAGGTCAAGAGATTCATTAACCGACGATCGAGTATGTAGAAGTTTATATGAAGAACCATATCAATTTAGCAGAAGTTTGGTATGGGCGGTTATGTGTATAGAAGCTAATAATAATAACACTATCACAAAGGAAGGAAGCAATTCTAATCAGAAAACTTTACCAAACTTTTTATGGTGGTTTCTCACTAGCGGTTAAAAATGTTATGACATGACATAAAGCTAAACGACTTTAAACAAATATGTAGTACAATTAGATTGATGGCAAAAAAATTTAAAAGGCCTTCATAAAATAGTATTTTTCATCACACTTGCTGCCTAAGCGCGCCATTGTTTGCGCGCGCAGCGGGAGTAATAGAAAAGTGACATTCCCTAGGGAGTAATAGAAATGTCAGTACGTCATTTAATAATGTTATTTCTTAAAACTTTTTTTTTTGTCGGCAAGTGTGATGAAAAACATTGTATGCATCACGGTCGGTAAGCGAATTACTAACTCGAGTCATAAAAGCTCTCCGTCTAACGGCGTCGGGCTTCTAACACTCTCGTTAGTAATTCCGTACTTACCTCCCTTGATGCACATACAATGTACTATTATGCAACTCTTGTTTAAGAGAGGTCAAAAAAGGCGAGTGGCGTGGGCAACAATTTGAGGCGAAGCCGAAAATTGTTATTAAAGACGCCACGAGCATTTTTTGACTCAATTAAACAATGTTGCATACAATACTTTTTCTACGACCACACATTTATTTTAAAATAAAATTGTAAATTTTAGAAAAGTTCTTAGTCGAATACAATTTTATTAATCATCAAAGGGAGACGTCAAAATTAAAAAAGAAAGCTCCTCTATGGTTTAATGTTCATCTGATTTTTTTTTAATTACTTTGGGAGCCATGTATTTTATTAAGTCTTGTATACACGAGGTGTCTTAAAATGCAAAAAACGCACTGCGTGTAAACCCGAATGCGTTTATAGGGAATAGTCAATATAGACTTATCTTGACATCTGTAAGGTAGGGTTCACGACCATGTAAATGACAAATAAAAGTACGGGAGTAGAAAAATATAATTGATAGATCAAAAATACGAACCTATATCTTTTAAAGCTGTCCGACAACCTTCGGCAGTAGTAACAGGGACTACTATACCACATAATTTGCATGTATTTCTTTCGTAACACAATTGACGCCATCGTTATTTATATATAATGCCTATGGACACATTAGGTGGTGTCGTGGTGTGCGTGCGATTTGACAGTCAAGTTTACGAACGGTCTACACAAATAAATCTGTAAATATATCTTAAACTACTTGAAATAGTTCTTCGGGTGATCAAAAACTTACAAGGAGATATGAACATCATAGCGAGGAATCCTGAAGCGTCATGGTGAGCAACTTCTCTATATATTTGGGCGAAAAACAACTTCCAATAATAACGGCTCCATTAGAAATACACTCACACAAACAAACATTTTGAAAATTAACAGATTTTGGATAAAATTATAAAATAAACAGCGGTAATCATCTAACTGAATTAGACTTGAAAGGAATTTGTCAAATAGACGCTGTCAATGCTGTCATACGCTTAGAAGTGTCACTTCAACTGACAGCTGTCATCACTCGATCAGGGTACGTTCCAAAACGGACTAAGTTTCCAACAATAATTTAACATTCAGACCGCTTGTTGGAAAAAGGAACAGTTACATAACTACACTCATACACAGATCGTAAAGTTTGTTTTTGTAATCGGGATAGAAATATACTTTATAATAAGTTAAAAAGTTTCAAGACAAACTTGGATAATGGCACTCGTATGTAAAAAATGTAGTAGTAGCCTAGAAAATAAGGACATCCTTAAATGTTCAAGATGCAATGAAGTCTATGATTTAGATTGTGCTGGAAGATCATATAAAATGTTTACCCTAATGACTGCCAGTGCTAAAGAAAAATGGGTTTGCCGAACTTGTTGCGCAAATAATTCTGGGAAAAAATGTCCTGTGTTCACAAAAGGCGCTGGAACTAGTACGCGAACTAAGAAACTAGAGACTAAACAAGCCAAAACTGTATCGTCATCACCGATTCCCAGTAAATCGGATAAAATACAAAAACCTGAAATATCCCCTAGCCAGGAAATTAATGTTAATATTCCAACACAGAATTCTTTTGACTCCTTACCAGACTCAGATCATGATAGTTCAGATTCCACCCTGTCACCATCATCGTCAGTTAATCAACTAAATAAAAGCTGTCCTGACATGCTTGAAAGTGATTGTGAGAAGCTACAAATCATGAGTTTGAAAATTACCGAATTAGAAGTAAAACTCAAGAGCGCGGAACATGAAATCGAAAACTTATTGTTGGAAAATTCTTCTTTGAAAGCTAATATTAATGAATGTTGTAAAAAGATAAACAAATTAACTCACATATGCCAAACTAATGGGAACACCTCGTCTACCAAAAAGAGTCGGAAGAGTGTTGGGAAATTGAAATTGAAACGAAATGTTACCCTTAATGATAGTGATATCGATCAAAATCAGTCCAAAAGCTACTTAAATTCGAATAGTACGAACGGTACGAATGTTAACCCATGGACCATACACGTAAGTCAGGGAACTCAGGATAAAGAAAACATCGCTGTAGAAGATATACCTAGTACGTCATCACCATCAGCCACTGTCACGCCCACGTCGGAGTCCAACAATACTGCCGGTAAACTGGAAATGAAGAAAGGAAAAGTCTGCCTATTAAGCACAAATTCTTTTAATAAAGTAGTGAATATTACCCAGCAATATCTTAGCACTTCGTATGAAATTTGCCACTACTTAACCCCAAATGTTGGAATACTAGTTCTTTTAAAAAACCTAAATGCTAAGTTAAAACATTTTACCATGCAAGACTTCTGTGTAATATTTATTGGAGAAGAGGACTTTAAAAAGTCTCAGAAATATTCTGACCTAGTGTTAAGTATAAAAAAATGTTTAGAAAATATATGCCATACAAATATTGTAATATGTGCACCTACTTTTAATCTAGGGTATTATTCTAACATGTTTAACAAAAGAGTCGAAATATTTAATAATTTATTGTACCGACATGTAAATGAATATCAATATGCATACCTCCTAGATAGTAACTATAACTTATCCTATAATTCTACTATGTTCTTTAAAAAATCCGGACGCATAAATAATACTGGAATGCGAACGGTATTTAGAGATTTAAGTGCATTCATGTCATCAACCAAAGAAAGGCTCATTCTCTCATTGGAAACATCAACACCTCACAAAAATGAAGAAAACATCATAGATAAGCAAAACACCTCGGTTTTTTGCCTAGAAACTTTACTTTCCCCAAAAGAAATACCTTTGGAGTCCTCCATCAAAATATAGCTGGAATTTTAAATAAATTAGATATTCTAGAATTAACGTTGGCTGAACTTCAAGATAAACAAATAGACATAGATGTGATTTGCTTGTCAGAAACGTTCATTCAGGCTGGCCATGAAAGCAATTTACAAATATTAAACTTTACGCTTTGTACTTATTTTTCACGAGTTAATACTAAAAGGGGTGGTGTTTGTATACTAATTCGGCCTTGGATAGATTTTGAAGTAGTGAACTTAAATAGATATGCCCTTGAGAACGATTTTGAATGCTGTGGGATTGAAATTAAATCAAAAAATTGTGTTATTTTATGTCTGTATCGTGTCCCAAAATGTAATGTAGATTTGTTTTTACAGCGCTTAGACAATTTCTTGGATTTTATTACGCGAAAGTTTAAAAATAAACATATCATAATTTGTGGAGACTTAAATATAAATATTCTCAAAACTACCCCAACTTCAAAAAACTATAATCAATTGCTAACCAACTATAATTTAAGTCACCACACAACAAAAGCTACTCGAGTTTCAAGTATGTCCCAAACATGTATAGATCACATTATCTCAAACATGTCTAAAGTAAAGGGGCGCATTTTGGACTTAGGCCTGTCGGACCATAGAACTCAGACGGTACATGTACCACTTGATAAAACAATCAGATATAAAAAAATATACGTATTCAAAAGAGATTATAGCGAGGCGAATCTTCTAAAATTTTCTAATTACATGGAAAATGTATCTTATGAGGATATATATAGGGAAACTAATGCCAATACCGCCTTTAACGAGTTTTTTGAACTTATAACTATGTTTCACTCACTTTGTTTTCCCAAAATTAGAGTCGCTGTGTCTTTAAAACCTCAACGAGCAAAATGGATTTCGAAAGGCCTTAGAATGTGCACTAAACGTAAGCGGCAATTATATCTACAATCTCGCTCATGCCCTAGCACAGCTAATAAACTAAACTACAAGCGTTACGCAAAAATTTTGCGGAGGTGCGTACATTCTGCCCAAAAATATAGTAATCACCGTTTTATCCATAAATCGAAGAATGTGTGTCGAGCCACATGGGACATCATAAGTAAAAAAGTAGGTAATCTTCGGCATTCCAGTCAAATTGAAAGAATATTAGACAACAGTCAAATTATATCAAACCCAGATCGCATAGCAAAAATATTTAACGACTATTTTATAGACGTATCGAATAAATTTCATCCTAACTACAGTTCACTACTTCAAGGCTGTAACCGTCATAAAAACACGATGTTCTGTAATCCCACTGGTCCAGTAGAAGTACAAGCAATGATTATGAACCTTAAAAATACTGCGTCAGCTGGTTATGATGAAATAAATTCAAAAATATTGAAATCATGCTCCAAATCAATATCTGGCCCCTTATCGCATGTAATAAATCTTTCAATAGAACAGGGTCTGTTCCCAGATAAGCTTAAAAAGTCGGTGATTAAACCTTTGTACAAGAAAGGGAAAAAAACTGAAATATGTAACTACAGGCCCATAGCTCTGATACCTGTTTTGTCCAAAATTTACGAAAAAGTAATATTTGAAAGGCTTACTAGTTTTGCAAATAAGTACGCTCTTCTCGCTGACAATCAACATGGTTTTAGAAAGAGCAGATCAACTTCAACTGCTGCTTTTTCGTTGATGAGACAAGTGATGCTTAGTGTAGACCAAGGCCAGCCTGTAAGCGTTCTCTTCTTAGATATGTCAAAGGCATTTGACCTGGTTTGTCACAAGAGGTTACTAGATAAATTAGAGTTGTATGGCGTGAGAGGTAATTTACATGGCTGGATTAAATCTTACCTTAGTGACAGAACGCAGTGTACAGAAATAATTAAGGAAGAAGGCAATACTATAGTGAGCTATAAATCATGTTATAAACCAAATAAATTTGGTGTACCTCAAGGTAGCGTTCTGGGGCCGTTGCTCTTTTCCTTTTATATAAATGATCTTCCGAAAATTATAGGGTACCCATCGGTCTTATTTGCTGACGATACGTCGATAATAATACCCTGTGTGAATGATCTAACATATGAAAAAGAGTTACGACAAACGCTACAAAGGACTATACAATGGCTGGAAAATAACAATCTATCCATAAATATCATTAAAACTAAACATGTTCAATTCCTTACTAGTAGGAGCAAACCTAAAAAAGTCGATATAATATATAATGGAGAACAAATTGATAAAGATCACAGCACAAAATTTCTAGGTATATATTTGGACGAGCACTGTAACTTTAAGGTTCATGTTGAATTTGTTTGTAACAAATTGAATAAATTTATTTTTCCGCTCCGAAAACTACGAGAATCTGTATCGCGTGAGGCAGCCCTCGTGGCATACCACGGGTACGTTATGTCCATACTCCGCTATGGTCTTATCATATGGGGAAATTCTCCTGATATGCTAAAAGCTTTTGTTAAGCAAAAAAAAATGTATTAGAGCTATTTTTTCACTCACGCCACTAGAGTCATGTAAACCCATATTTAAACGTTATAAACTTCTATCTTTGCCTTCGTTATATATTTACGAAATAGCTGTATTTGTTCATAGCAACCAAACATATTTTAATAAAAACTATGAAGTTAAAACCTATAATGACAGGACATCCAGACAAAAAAACCAACTATGTGTACCTAAAGCTCGCTTGAAACAGACAACACGTAGTCCATATTTTATGTGTGTAAAAGTTTACAATAAAGTGCCCATAATTATAAGAAATCTTCCACTTAATCAGTTCAAAATGACCTTGCATACCTGGCTTTGTGACCTAAATGTTTATTCAATAAGTGAGTTTTTTAATGTAAAATATACATAACATAAGTAAATTTTCAAGTAAGTTAAGTATCTCTGTATTTTTGTTTAATTGTATCAATCAATCAAAATACAGATAAATATTTGCATGCTTATCTAAGTAGAATATGGAGAACTTGTAAAGACATTATTCATACGATCCTTCTGTAACCTATATTCCGCAAATAAATATTATTATTATTATTATTATTATTATTATTATTAGGAGGTAAATGCCCATAATCGCCACGCTGGGCAAGCGGATTGGATATGATGACGCTGCTGCCTATCATCAATCATTTATCAAATAATGGACAGTGACACTTAAACCCTTTAGTCGACTATTACGACACCCGCAGAAGGAGATGGGGTGGTGACAAATGTATTCTTACTGCCGTCACCACACGGCCTAACGTCTACCTACTCTAAATAAAAAAAATAAAAAATACCATGTATGTAAGAACTACGTGAACAATAACCGTTAGCAACCGGTTCCCGGATTACCACCGAGAGCTTAGCCCGACTCGGCAATTTCAATGGTCGCATTCTAGATAACTCCATTGAGCTTATGTAAGTAAACGCACGTAGCTTAGCTTACTTTGTTTAAGTAAAAGCACGAAGAACATGGTTCGTGCCATATAATTGAGAAGCTATAGCTGCGCGATGAAGACATATATGTAGAGTAATTCGTGTTGAAAACAATTTCGTGTTGAGACCTTCTAAGACCATTTTTGCGTAGTTACTTTGGATCTGGTAGCTGCCCTGAGCCAAAAATAATTTCCATCCTGTATAGTACGAGTATTATTTAGCATATAAACGGGGACAACAGCGGAAACTGACTTTGTTGTATACTGTATGTTGAAGTCCAATCAACTTCATCAACATCATATCAGCTGAAAGACGAACGTTCTTCTGCTGAACATAGGCCTCCCCCAAATATTGCCCCAATGACCGGTCTGGCGCCATCCGCACTCCTGCGACCTTCACCAGGTCATCAGACCACCTTGTAGGACTACCCACGTTGGGCCTTCCGGTACGTGGCCGCTCGAGAACCTTTCCGCCCCAACGGCCATCGGTTATATGTGAAATGTGCCTCGCCAACTGCCACTTCAGTTTAGCGATTCGGAGAGCTATATCGGTTACTTTGGTTCTGCTGCGGATGACCTCATTTTAATATAATTTTACAGAGAACCCCAATCTAAAAGGAAAAAGGATCAATCCAAGAAGTCCAATCAAGTATTTCTAATTTTAGTATTTTAGTGTTGTCTATTAAAACTAACATTAATTATTCCATTTCCATGCTTGAAATATGAACAAAGCGAGTACAAGTTAACGAATGTGTACCCTGTGTTGTGTAAAAGCACATTGTGTTCATTACACACGAACCTAAATAAATACTCTTTGAAACGGTTGTTTTTGCACCGAGAAATAAGAGCAGAGAGGAAATAGCCAGATATTTCCTTTGAAATTTATAGCTTCTATGATGTAGTGCAAGTTTTACTTTGGAGTATATTTCTTTAATATATTTTTACGTTTATGTGAGACGAGGGTCGCGATATTTCTACGTCTTATTTCCTTTTATTTCGCGCAGTTTGCTTGTTTTCGATCACTTATATCAATGGCCTTTCAAAGATCGTTTTAGTACATTTTATTGAGTATTTTTAGGACAACGACCTCGAATCCGGGATAAATATAATTTTAATTAATGTATTTAAGGATGAAACGACCTCATTAATTCGAGATAGCAATTTTGTTTTTTCAGTCTTCGGGTGAATTAAATTTGTTTATCGCTAGAGTGCTTTGTGAATGACTTTACATAAAATTAAGCAATTTTGAAGTAAAAGCGATTCGAATAAGATGGCGATCGTACTGAGGACAACGACCTATCTGATATCTTTGAAAATCTTAATTTTAATTAATCTACTTGAAGAGAGAAGTCGTATAATTCGCAATATTATATTTTGTCAAATGTCTTTTGATATAGTATTATTCAAACCAAGTATCCCGTGTACATTTCAGTCAAGTGGTTAACAAGTATACAGATATTTTCCGCATGTTGTTTTCAAGTAGCAATTTTTTTTTTTTCATTTCATTTATTAATTCATACTTATACAAGCTTACAGCCTTAAGAACCAAGACGCTTATATAAGCTATAGTTATATAGCTATGCTATGTCTATTCAGGTTTGTTACTCCAAACTGCAACAAGCGCTTAGCTTCCCCTTTGAAAATAGAAGAATTTACTTTGTCAAGAATAAATTGTGTATTCCGCTATGGTAACCTTTGCATCATGAGCACCATGTACGCCATCGTCACGCGTCATTGGGCTTCCTTTTTACCCCCCCCCCCCCTTCACCCGTCCTGGAAGGCTTTCAATTTATTCGGAAGGCAGCGTTGCGGCCTAACATATTTCTTACAACTCTGATGTATTGCACGGTTAAAGCGGCAGTAGACAGTTTTACTGCAGTAGGCAAACTATTAATTTATTACGTTTGACGTATACACGGTTTTGAAGTACATGACGGCCTCTGTAGCTCGGTGTGTGGTCTACTGCAAAATTGGAGGTCCCCGGATTCGGATACCGGTGGTGTTAATGTGGTAACTAGCGCTTATGTTTTTATTGTTCTGTACCAATAATTGTTACCCAATCATGGTCGTTTTCTGTGTATCGACCTGCTCCCAGGGCCCAAGCCCAATTAACAGTATTGAGTGCCAAGGATGCTAAAACACACGACCATCCCTTATTTCTGTCGAATCAAAGGTCAAATCTCCTGTGATCGATTTCAAGCGACGATATAAATAATTATATTGTAATAAACAGTATCACTGACCATTCTACAAGATTGATGATGAGCAGCAGCGTCATCATGGTGGACATATTACTGCAATCGCCAATCCGCTTGCCCAGCGTGGAGATTATGGGCATTTACCTCCTAATGCGTCTATACGCATAGTTAATAGGAGAGGCCTACGTCCAGCAGTGGACTAACATAGGCTGATGGTGTGAAACAGATACATATAGATACTAAATTACGCTATCATAACTAAGGAAAAACATTAATTTGTGTGTTGAATACCCACAGAGATGCCCTCACCGGAATTTAAATTTTAAACCTGGAAACCGCAGGGTCGTAGGTAGAGTCACTATCAATAAGCCGCAAAAGCCTTCAAAAACTGCAAAGGATGTAGAAAAACATTATTTTTCAAAAGCTTTTTGTTCGTACTGTTCCAAAACCACACTCGGTTTACTGTGCATGTCAAGAATTATACAGAGATAATAAACCGATATTACAAACGAGTCATATTCAAATAAGACGTAGGCGTGGGACAGGGAGGGTGGAGGGGGAGCGAGATGGCAGATAACCTGCCGTTGCGAGTGACGTGGGAAGTGTTTTGTCTATGACAATGAATCGGTGGCATTGTGACATGTTTAGAACAATACGTTTACTAAAATAGGAAATAGAATAGGTACATTAGGTACTGCATTATTTGTATTTATTTCTGTAACACTATAAAAAGCATGCCAAACTGATCGGGTTATAATCATTAATCATAAACTACAATATTTTTATTATAAATATGTAATAATCACTAGATTATATTATAAAAAACAACTCCCCAAGATCCCGTCATCAGACTCGGGCTTGGCTGTAAATGGGACCATCTAGTGATTATACCACTTTGATTAAAAATCGGTTCATGTTTCAGGGAGGTATCGAGTACCATAAAAAAATGTTGAATTGAGAACCTTATCCTTGCTTTTATCCTTTGATGATAAATGTTTTCTTATCATAACGATTATTTATAATATAAAGTATTAACAAATGATTGTGTCTCATGATCAGTGATCGGATTAGGTAGTGCCATTTCGGGTGAATGACCTTAAACATTATACTTAACATGGATAAGCCTCGGGATCCTGGGACTTATATTTTTTTACAGAACATTTTCCTGTTATGTATGTCATAAATTGAAGAAACATGAAAAAATGAAAGGATTTTGTATTTTGTGGTGAATACATCTTTTATTTGATGTTTTTATAGCTGCTACTAACAGTAGTAGAAATTATTAAATAAAACTCTATGATTGCTCTACTTTAGACCTCCAGAACCTCAGTCCAGTTAGTAGTTAACGAAATCAAAGTCCAGTGAGATCGGCCAAAAGAGTCCCAATAAGAATGTTTCAAAGTCCGGTAAAGAAGTAAAAATGATTTATTAAACCAATCATTTAACTACGAGTGTGAAATTAACAACTAGAAAATCATTAATAAAGGCACACATTTTTTTATTATTTATGAGGATATAATACTAACTACATACATTTTTTATGATAGTATTGTAAAACCACATTGGTTTGTCTCGATATCTCATATGACAAAATTAGCTATTGTGCAAAAATACCCTTAAAACCATGTTCGATAAGTAAAATTAGACTAATTTTTATCAATATCAAACCGAAAGTAAACAAAATAACTATAAAATTGTAAATTTTCGAACAAAAATTTTACTTTTCGTATTAAATGTCGGGCTTAGAAGTTATGTCCACACTAAGATAACGTATCGAAGTCCCGCGAAATGGCACTACCTAATCCGATCACTGCTCATGATGCAAATCAGTGGCATTTGATTGCCATGGAGATGCCCTACTTTAATTCGTGAGTTATGTACGGAAGAATAAAAATATCAAGCATATTTTCACTCTTACTCCTTTCAAAACTAAAAAATCCTGAATTCAAGCCTCAACGCCATCCTGTAACGAAAATATGTATAAGAAAAAAATATAAAGAAACAGTAGTCGTTTTTGAGACCGGTCACATATGTTAAATGAGTTGTTAAATGTACATGACTGTGTTAAATGACTAGTCCACCTTGTGTAGCACAAGACACGACTAGTCATTTAACACACGTTTCTGCTGAAAAATGAAAACAAACGGCACTAACCAAACAGTCTTATCCTTTTTTCATAGTAAATTCTTACTTGAATCGACCTAAGTCCCTGGCAAACTTAATTGAGGCTTATGTTGTGGGTACTCGTCTTACGCAATATAATGTAATACGTAAGTACATATTACAGAAACTTAAATACTCATATTTTAGTGACAAATGCACTAAGGCTTCATTACCATTTTAGCTATGTGGACCGCGTTAATAAAAAAAGTACTTCCAAGGGCCATCAGTACTGAAAACCGTCGTACGATACCTACCATGAGCGAAAAGGAATTTCGTAACTCGTTTCGAGCTTATTTTTTATTTCGTTCTTGTATCGTAAATCGTTTGTAACTAATATACTATTTTGGGTGGACAATGTTACTCTTTAAGACCAAATGTGACCTGAAATTGTGATATTAAAAACTGTAAAATTTATCATTTTTGTTGTTCCGTTTGACATTAAACCACCAACAACCATATAAGTACCGGTTAATTTACATACCTGGGTATGTAAATTAACCGAAGTTTCTAGAATCGAAGTGCTATGTAAAGTGCTTCGTGTATACTATCGGCCATCAAAATGGCAATACAAGTTGAATATTCCTGAAACAACAAACTAATAATGGGACATAACAGCATTGTAAGCGACGCTAGAGTACCGACAACTAGGTCGACACCAGACTACTTCCAATAGATCCTTTAGATAGATCAATCACTTTTTTATGCAAAGACAGAAACCGTTATTTTCTCCATACAAAAGAACGGTTCTTGGTCTTTTTCTTCGGTATATAAATTCTAAGTTAATGGAGTATCCCACAATGTCGTAACAGATGTGCTTACCATAAAAGAAATCAACTGCGAAAGACTCTGATTGTCACAGGATTCGAACCCGCTTCCTCTGGATTGCCGGTCCAACGTGCTTCCAATTACACCAGGCGTTTTTAATGCTTCGAAGGTACTATAACCTTAAACCACTCAAAGACGTGTGTCTACCACAATCGTCAGCAAATTCGCTAACTCTCCGATGCGTTGAATTTGCTATAGAGGGCGCTGTGAGGGTGTGTTTAATGGAGTAATAAAAAAAAGTGATATTGTAAATTACATAAAATATTGAGTAGTACATAAAGAGTATAAAACATTTTAAAATATTGGGCTTTATCGAGGTTTTTGTAAAATATCGGTTCCGGTCCCAGTTTTTTATCACTTATTGCCATGGTTACGTTCTCCTGGGTTTAAAATCACACTTTAATAGCATACATTTTTTTTTGACAGTTATGTGGCATGTGGTCTACGGTACTAAAGCCTCTTCGGAAACCGGCTTGTTCGGGAGGCTGGAAGTCATCAAGCCTGCGTGCAAGACGATTCGTAATGACTCTTGAAAACAGCTTATAGACATGGCTCAGAAGTGAGATGGGTCGGTAGTTCTTCAATAAAGCGTTGTCACCTTTTTTGAAGAACAGTACCACCACACCTCTGTTCCATGCCTTTGGCGTTCTCCCTTCCAGTAAGACGGAATTGAACAACTTCTGAAGGGCCGTAAGGATCGGTTTACCACCCGCCTTCAGAAGCTCAGCTGTAATTTCGTCCTCCCCAGGCGCTTTGTTATTTTTGAGCTGTTCAAGAGCCATTCTAATCTCGCACAGGCTGATGTCCGGGATATCTTCTGTATAGTGTCGGCTCAGTCTAGCTCTGAAGTCTTCCGCTAGATCAACTTCGGGTCTGCTAGTTGACGTGTACAGCTGTCCATAAAAACCCTCTATCTCACTCAGCAGCTCAGATTTGGATGTGACGATTCTACCATCCTCAGTCCTTAATTTGGCGAGCTGGCTTTGCCCAACAGACAGATCCCTTGCAAAAACTTTAGAGCCCTTGTTCCGCTCGATGGCTTCTTCTATACACTTGGTACGGAATTGGCGCATATCGCGTTTGAGGGACTTAGAGATCTGTCTGTTGAGCTGCCGGTATAAAGTCGCATCAACTGAGGATTGTAGAACCAGTTCACTCCTTTTTTCCATTAGCTTCTGAGTGGAGTCTGAGAGCTTTCTGGTCTTATTTGTCCGCTGGGTCTTAAAAAACTTAGACCCTGCGCTATGGACAGCTTCCACAAACCCGTCGTTGAATACGTCCACATCATCGCCTAGGCAATCGAAACGGTTTTGGAGTTCCAACTGAAAGCTCTCGGGGTTTTGGAGATGGAGTGCAGGACGGAGCGTAGACTTCATCAGTCGCGAGCGTTCTAGCTTAGGACATATATTCAACGTGCCTCTTACCAGGCAGTGATCGCTACCGGTTTTAACCGTACTGATCACAGAAACATCGTTGAATATATGTCTCTTCGTCGACATGATGAAGTCGATCTCGTTTTTAGTTGCACCGTCGGGACTCATCCAAGTCCATTTTCTGTGCTCGCGTTTCTTAAAGAAGGAGTTCATCATGTAGAGTCCCTCCTTCTCCAAGAAACCAGCCAGCAGATGGCCCCGGTGGTTCCGACGTCCAACCCCAAATTGCCCCACCCTCAGTTCGTCACCATCTCTCTTGCCCAGTTTCGCGTTGAAGTCCCCCATAACAACGGTGAAGTAGGTTCTGGAGCTATGCATGGCTTTTGAGATATCATCATACATAGCCTCCACCTCGTCGTCGGAGTGTGTCGAAGTCGGCGCGTACACCTGTATGACCTTCAGCGAGTATCTCTCAGATACTCTGAGTATAAGGTACGCCACCCTAGCCGACACACTCTCGATCTTCACCACGTTGTTTACGAGGGACTTGTGGACGATGAACCCGACACCTCCCTGGGACTGTTGGTCGCCCTCCCGGAAATAGAGCAAGTTGCCGGACTTTAGGATTATCGTGTCCTCGCCCTCTCTTCGGACTTCTGACAATCCCACGATGTCCCAACGCAACTTGCTCAATCCTTCCTCCAGTTCCACTAACTTCGTCGGTCCGCAGTGTACGTGTGTTATAAGTTGCCAGGGCCAGAGGTCGTCGGTGGTGGTAGCCGGATCTTTGCCGGAGATTCTTAGCACCCCTGACCCCGCGAGCACCCTGGCCGCTACCATAACCAGGGCACCGGGGGTCGCCGGAACCTCGGGGCCGCGGCCTTTTTTGTGCTATCATTTTTATTTTGGGGGGTATTTGCCATAATCGCCACGCTTGGCATGCGGGTTGGCGATCGCAGTGTCTCCACCGCACTTTATTTCATTTCATTTCATTACTTTAGGGATGCTGCTGCCCATCCCCCGGTGGTCTTGGTCGTAGTTTTCAGACATACCCGGGTCAAGTGTATGATCAGTAACACTTTAGTCCCTTAGTCGACTCCTACGACACCCACGGGAAGAGTTGGGGTGGTGACAAATGTATTCTTACTGCCGTCACCACACGGCATACGCTTCGCCAGGTTATACAGAAGACCGAAGAATATAACCTGCCCCTCTGTTTAGCGTTTGTGGACTACGAGAAAGCCTTCGATTCGATCGAAACATGGGCAGTACTACAGTCTCTCCAACGGTGCCAAGTCGACTACCGCTATATCGAGGTGTTGAAGTGTTTATACGAGAGCGCCACAATGTCAGTCCGACTCCAAGACCAGAGCTCGAAACCTATTCTGCTGCAGCGGGGAGTTAGGCAAGGAGATGTCATCTCCCCTAAGCTGTTTACCGCTGCACTGGAGGATGTCTTTAAGACTCTGGACTGGAGAAGGCTGGGTATCAACATAAACGGCGAGTACCTCACTCACCTTCGATTCGCTGACGATATAGTAGTCTTGGCTGAGACCTTGGAGGACTTAAGTACTATGCTCGTTGACCTCAGTAAAGCCTCCGAGCGAGTTGGTCTTAGGATGAACATGGATAAGACGAAAATCATGTCGAATTCCCATGTAGCACCAACTCCCGTAATAATCGGAGACTTTACACTCGCAGTTGTAGACGAATATATATACCTAGGGCAAACTATTCAGTTAGGTAGGTCCAACTTCGAGAAAGAGGTCAATCGTCGAATCCGACTCGGTTGGGCAGCGTTCGGGAAGCTACGACACATATTTTCGTCCAATATTCCGCAGTGTTTGAAGACGAAAGTCTTTAATCAGTGTGTGTTGCCAGTGATGACATACGGTACTGAAACGTGGCCGCTTACAATGGGCCTCATAAGAAGGCTCAAAGTCACCCAAAGGGCAATGGAGAGGGCTATGCTAGGAGTCTCTCTGCGTGATCGGATTAAAAATGAGACCATCCGCAGCAGAACCCAAGTAACCGAAATAGCTCTCCGAATCGCTAAACTGAAGTGGCAGTGGGCGGGGCACATTGCGCGTAGAACCGATGGCCGTTGGGGCGGGAAGGTTCTTGAGTGGCGGCCACGTACCGGAAGGCGTAGCGTGGGTAGGCCCCCCACAAGGTGGACCGATGACCTGGTGAAGGTCGCAGGAGTCCGCTGGCTGCGGGTGGCGCAGGACCGGTCATTGTGGCAATCTTTGGGGGAGGCCTATGTTCAGCAGTGGACGTCTTTCGGCTGATATGATGATGTGGCATGTCCACTAATCATGATGCTTGCAGGATACTTTCTTCTAAGAAACTATTTAACTGTTGCCCCCTAGGTGATAAAATAGAATAACAATAAAAAAAAAAGTGATTGACCCAGATATTTAAGACTTGCTGCAATATTACAAAAAAACTATGCCGTAGCCGTAGCAAACATTCTGGGGTACCTATTCTGTAAAAAGTTGTACTTGTTGTACAGTTTTTCTTACGGGTGTACCCGTAACAAAAACTATAGCGTTTCCAAATAGTTACAGGTACATTTATTCAAACTAGTAGTATAGGTGTGCCTGTAAGAGTCTCCCCTAATCCATCGACGCGAATTCGGCTAAACCCTTCCATGAGAACCTTTATTACTACTCAATAAAAGCGAAACAACTCGTACGACACCGTTCGGCGAAACAGCATATCATATCATAATTTATTTGCTTGAATACAAATCACAGGGATGTTACAGGGAAGTCGTTGTGTGTGGTACAAGTATTCAGCCTACAAATGGGCATGCAAACATTATATAATTTTAGCTAATAAATTAATACTTAACACTTTGAAATAAAACTTTAAAAACAATGACTAGATATTACCTATCCATATTACTATGACTATAATCAACATGCGGCATGCAGCAGCTATTTATTTAATGTCAATTTGATACAATCATATAAAACATTTTTTATAATTATAGCGCGATTTGCCTTTAAAAACGCGAAAGCGTCGATCCTAAGACGATGCCCGCCAATGTTACGCGATCTAGTGGATACATTAGTGATCTGTGGAAGCGACACGATGTGACCTAAATAAACTTGCACTACGCATAGTTTGTTTTATAAGTAAGATCCCAATTCGAGCCAAGTTTTAATTGTCTGCCAGCTCCGTCCGTATTGATTTTACGTCAACGTCTTTGGAAAGTCAGGAAATATAGAATTTGGCTTGCAAAGTCTTTAAATTCGAGAGTTGTAGCTGGATTGTTTTGACGTTCGATTGTCAATCCGGAGGTCGTGAGAGTCAAATCCTAGCGTGTATCTACAGTCTACACTGTCTTGTAATTGTACATTACTATAGAGGACGAGAAACGAAGGGTTACAGGCTATGTAGATATATCTGGCCGAAGGAACTGAGTCCAGATAGGGATACGCGGCCTGTAACCCTATTTCTCGCCGAGATTAATTGTATAGTGATTTTCTCAAACTTGCCATGAAATAAACCGAACTGATTTCGCCGAACCATACTATTTAATTTGTAAATATACCAATAGTAGAGTATCGTAAAACATTTAAAAAAAAACATTCGCGCCTAACTTTTTTTTAAATCTGTTTGAGGTATTCTTTTACCTGGTGGTAGAGACATTAGTTCTAAGGTTTTTTTTTCCGTGGCTGAATGTCAAGACCTAGTGTCACAATTTGACGTTTCAAAATAAAAGACAGTCTGTTTGCAGTCCTAGGTGTGAAATAAATACATAAAATCTCTTTACATATCATCTTAGCATATGACACCGGATACATGGTATATCCGGGTTTAATTTAAAGTAAGTAACATCAACATTCCGTAGCAAGTTTGAGAAAATACAGTAGCCGTATCTTGAGTTGGAAAGTAAAGGATACGTTAGGATGTACTCAATGCGTGATGCATTTTATCCCGCTCGCACTGATTGGAATGAGCGCGATGACCTGCTTTACGTATCAAGTAAAACCTAACGTGACCGATACTTGCAAAGTCATTATAGTTACGGCTACCAGACTATTCGTTTTTACCATTAGCTTTTTAATGACACCTGTATAAGTAGGTACCTACGTCAGCGAATTCAAAGGTATATGTGAATTTCTCAATCCGCTTTCCCATCTCGGTCCCATAGTAAAAGGTCATCATTATAACCTCAGAATTAACTCTCTAAAATTTGGCTGGTGAATAAAATAATATATCACACTGTATAAATATTTAAATATGTCCCACTGCTGGGCACATGCCTCCCATTGTTTATAATTATAAGGTAAATATAATATTATTTTAAAATAGGTATACGATTATATCTCAAGGGTTTTTAAGAATAACGAAAGTTCAATTTATGTACATAGATTAAATCTAACTAATCTACTTAACCTAACCTATATCTACTCGTATGATTGGCCCTTGTGGCATTGTACCGAGGATGCTGGCGGCATTTCCTCGCTGTAATACTGATGTGTTGTGCGAGGAAGTCGCTAGCTCTTCAGTCTTTGGTTACGTCTTTAGAATAACTCACATTAGATCATGACGGATGTTATAGGGGCATTAATAAAGGTCAGGGTGTGAACAATGTTTTATACATGTAGGAAGCGGACATGTTTAAGCCACTACATTTAGAAACAATAGCGTAGGTGCCTACTACGAAGGGAGTTAATTTATCATAATGACATAGGTTTTCGTCCAACTGGGAATGATATTTATTTTATTGAAACAAAAGTTTACACGACATTACAGTTTACACCAATGCGTCATGAAACTAAAATTAAAAGAGATACAGATAGAATTACACAGAGAAAGGTCAAAGTCAAAACAAACATTAAGTAGTTTTAATAAAGCTATGGTATGGTATGATATGGTATGGCTTTAGGTTATGAATAAAGTTAGTCGTCAATAGCGATCAAAATAACAAAATTTAGTATTTATCTAGTAGGTATCATAATTTTATTGCGATTCATACAACAGAACTTATCAAATTTTATTACTATAGTATGTACTTATAGTTTCCAAGAAAATCGCTGGGACAGATGGACATGTAGAATCTATAAGGGTTCTATTTCAGCCATTATGTCTACGGAACTTTAAAAAGTAGTATAACCCTGTATTGTATTCAAAACGTCGAGGTATAATAGAAAAAAAAATAATTACAATACGCGATATAATCAGATATTACAGTTGTATTTCGAAAATATCTTCTTTTGTAGATATTCACTTTTAAATGCACTTAGCAACATTAAAACACGCTAAGCAACCCGCGTTCCCAGCGATGAATAATTCAAAGCAATCAATAATAGTCTAGTCTAGACTAGCCCTAGTAACAGTCTGTGAACTAACAGAATAAACACCGGGTTATAACTGCAATCAACGAGCGCACTTTTAAGTCAACTGCACTTTAAATGTTGTTTCAGTATATTGATTTTTAAGTGACGTCTTTATAGTTTTTTTTCGTTTGAACTTCTATGTGCATCTAGTTTTTTTTTTATGTTGGCACAACAAAGTGGCTCCACTCTACCTGATCGTAAGTGAAAAGTAGAGTCCAAATCGCGGCGGCAACGAACAGGAGACATGCAGTAACTTGTCAGTTGCCACCGCCTTGCTGGCCCGCTAGATGCTTCTTCACGCTTCGCTTAAAGTTTTTCAAATTTAATATTAATCAGCGTAGTGTAGGACGTCTACCGAGATGGACAGACGATCTTATGAAGATGGCCGGGAGACGCCGGATGTAGGTCGCTTATAAACGGTGTATGTGGCGGTTCAGCAGTGGCTGAAATGATGATGATGAATTAGCGAACGCCGGGTGAAAATCTCTGTCTCAGAATGGGGGAAAATGCTTTTTGCATTGCTGAAAAAGTGCGCTTTTTAAGGGTAAACTAAACTTATGCACAGAAGGTGACACTTGTCTCCACACGTGCGGAAATTTTTTTTTACTATACTTTTCTGCACAAGCTATGTGAACCCTTCACGGAAAAAACATGTCCAATGCTTAAAAAAATCGGGGCAAATTCACAACTCATTCTGTTAAATGTAAGGTGTTTTTTCCTTTTGTAATTTGAATTGACTAGACATGTTCTTTCCGTGGAACCTTCATGTAGTTTGTATGTAGTGTAGACCAAGTACTATCGAGAATTACCCTTTTTCTTCGCATATTGTATTGAAAATATTGTGTTTGTCAGCCTCTATAGCCTAGTTGGTAGTGACCCTGCCTACGAAGCTGGAGGTTCCGGGTTCGAATCCCGGCGAGGGCAATATTTGTGTATTTATTTATCACAAATATTTGTTCCTTGGTCATGGCTGTCTATGTATTCAAGTATCTATATGTATCTATCTATTATATATATCGTCGCTTGGTACCCACATCACAAGCCTTAATTGAGCTTACCGTGGGACTAGGTCGATTTGTGTAAGATGTCCTAAGATATTTATTATTATTTATTTATTATATTGTATGATATTCGTATTGAAAATGTAGGCTTTTTAGGTTTAAGTAGAAGAAACCAGTCAGTCCGCGCAGCATAGCTACTTGGCCGTCAGTACTAGAAAATTGAAAAACAAGTATATGTACATATAAATCACGCCGACAAACTTTTTTTTGGGTACATTTAAACTTACTTAGTTTGAGTAATCCTGTAATGTGGGGTATCATTGAATAAGTTTTCTAATATTCTTAGTAAAATTTGATTTTAAAGTTGTGTTTGCCAATTGTACACTTTGCCACTATATTATTAAGCTAATTACCTACGTTAACTCCTACATTATGTTTATTATCTACATGTGGCACGTTTACCCGACTCTTGTCAACAATAGTTTTACCTATTCTTCGAGTTATTTTTACCTTTAGCTTGGTTGCCCTGAAAACCAGCGTCGTGGCGTCTGACACGACTCATGACATCCTTTTTGGTGTTAAAATCCTTACTGTTTATACTTGTTTTTATTGTTTTGTACTGTATGGCACCAAATAAAGCTGTCTAATTTTAAAAATAAATTGAAGCGTCTAAAAAAATATTTTCGGAGATGATCGCTCGATATTTAAAAAAGTACAAGAAAATCCGTCTATAAGCGAAAAAGTTGCAGTTTTTGGTTAAAAAAATCACATCTAGCCTTGTTAAAGACCATCATGTCAAACGAGTACATTACCACCAGTATTATCAACATGTCTCGTAGCTCCTAAGCTGGGCAGCCGGCAATAAGATTGCGCTTTGTCCTGTCATGGCCGAGCTCATTCGTCTTCGGGCCTTTTACACTAATCCTAGTCGAGACCTTTATTAATTTCCTTGTCTAGCTAAATGTGTTAGTGTCTTCTCTGCAGAACGAAACAGTTTCTCAATAAAATACGTTGCAAAAAAACGGTTAGTGATCAAAATAACCGTTGTTACTTTTGCTACTGTAAAGTTATCGTTAGTGGAATTTCATTAATTTTAAGATTATAATTGTTATTTTGTCTAAAAGTGCGTAATGTTCTAATGTTGAAATAAGATTTGTATAATTATTGTTTATAATGTATACCATCAAAGTCCACTAATTGAAATGGATATAGTCTCCTTTCTGTAGTTATTATTTCTTACATTTCAAACGAAATCAAAATTATAGTTATGTTACTGTTATATTACTACAGATGTGACACGTAAGGTGGAACAACAAAGGTGTCACCCTTTTATTGAGAATTGAAAATGCAAACCTATATTTGTATTGATTTAATATTAAAGTTTATATTAAATTGATAAAATATTAACTCATACTTTAACAAGTAACGAGCTTTAATAGCGTACACATTTATTACTTATTCTGACTTTTCAAGCTAGTTCGCAGGCAGGGTTAACGTTACAATTAACGTTATTTCTCGAGTCGTTTCCCAACCCTAGTGTCCTCGACAATTAGTCTCGAGAATTCGTGGGCCCACTGAAGCACAGCGTTATTACGTCGCTCATGTGGACGTAATGTATGGAAATACCTGTCGAAGATGTTTACGCGTGGCTGAAGTGTTCATGTTTATTGGCGTTTGATTGATAGCTAATTTATGGTGCGTTGCGTTCAAAACATAACCTTGAAGGATTTATTGAAATGAAAGTTACTTTAATACCTATTAGATGTAATTTACAAAAAAATACTGACTTTACCAACGCTGGAGATGCATCTGCCGCAAACGCAATTTGTGTAATTTTAGTAATTTTAATTTGGTTTATGACATGTAATATTTAAATTTAGAGACATAGCATAGTGCTACTTCTTAAAATATACTTAATAATAAAATTATGCTTTTCGTATTTAAACAACTTTTCCCGCAAACATAACGTTGTGTAATTTATATTATGATAGCAACGTTGCTACTCGATTAACGGTATGAGTTCATGGGGAGTGATCCGAGTGATATCTACAATATCTACATATCTCATAATGTTTATGTATAAAGAATACTTTATCTCACATATCTATTCAAAATAACACCTAAATACAAATAACGTTTTTACTATTTTGGTAGTATGGTTTTTAATAAACGGTATGAATCTATCGACAATCGGAAGTGATATCCTCTAATAAATTTTATAATAATTAAAAAAGTTATGTAACAACGCCAGACCTATCACTTCAAAAAATATCCACCTAGGGCTTAATTTTAATAAATATTTCTAAAAATTTTGAATGGAATCAATGTACTAGTAGGAAGCCAAATAGGTTATGCGCATGGTGCCAGAATCGTCCTCTTCGCGTTATTTCTCTGACAGCCCTTAATATCCGAGACATTTACTGCCACTTTGCATTCGGCGATATATTTCCTCAATAATCAGCTACAAAAATTCACCGGCGCATACAATTCGCATTACTCTGCAGCAATAAAATTTACATCAGGAAGATATCTCAAAGTGTGAAAAATTCAAGCTTCTACAAGCATTTGAGGCATCCCAATCGGCGCCGGAGACGGAATTAGGCTTCCGGGGGGATGTGAGGGGCGCAGGGGGGATGGGGGCGGAAGACGCCGGACGTAACGCTTCCGACACGGCGTCACGCGACGGCTGGCCCACAGGCCTGTTCCAAGTTTAAAAATCTTGAATTGATTTGGTTCTCGCGGTTTGTAACACTGAAAAAAATGGGTGCCCTTTGCATGATCTAAAATTGTTTCGTCTAAAATTTTACGGTCGAAAAAGTTTGACTAAAATTGAGTAGCATATTTTGTTATTAATAGAAAGATTGTTTCACATACATACTTTATAGTCTTAAGTTTGTGAGGTCTAGAATTATTGAATCTAAAATTGTATTTGTTAGTAGTTAATATGCATCACACCCGTTGGCCTATATATTGTTTTATCTAACTTATACAACGTGTTACACGAGCCACTGAAAACCTTGAACAGGATGCTTTGGTAGGTTATACTGAACAACTTTTACTATGCAGCTAAGCCAGAAATCACAAAAAAAATTGGCTTTTCATACAAAACGTCGTGATCGATCGGTCAAAAAATATGAAAGGGTCAAAATTCTTTTCGTTGTCTTATTTTGTGTCCCTAAAAAACGTGACGGAGTTGTGATTTTTGTATGAGATGATGTTTTGTTTTCAAATTCTCGTGTACCTACCTATGGTTTAAAATCTATCGTGAAAAAGAAATACAACTGCACCGCGTTTTTATATACTGAGTCGAAACAGCAACTAAAAACGTAACAGAGTGATATGAAACAAGACAACGAAAATAATTTAGACCCGAAAAATATTTTTTTGTATATTTCGTGATGGCCCCATGGTAAAAGTTGTTCAGTATAGCCTGCTAAATCACCCCGTTCAAGGTTTTCACTGGCTCGCGTAACACCCTGTATAGTCCTAAAATAAAAATAAAAACATGCCTAACCTAGTTTTCTTTCAGCGATTTGGGTCTGTGTGAAGTCATATTTCTGACCTAACATCGATTCCAGTTTGATTCCAATCAATCAGAGACAGACCCAAGTTGCTTTCAGAAAACTAGGTAAGGTTTGAACTGTCAGCTTACACAGACACTTGCAAGTAAAAAGAAAGAACTTGTATCAAGTCCATGTCAAATCAGTACATAAAATACAGTTTATTTAAGTCAGAATAGGCCTTCCAAGTGGTATCGGACTTGAGTGAGGGAAAAGTCGAGATTGTGTTTAAATGAAACGCTAATTACGATGGAGTTTGTTGGTCAACAGATCAGTCAAATGCTAATAGGATTTTGATTATTCTATTCTGAAGAGAAAGAACAAAGGGAATTCATAAATAAAATGGAGGGGGAATTTCAATTATGATTTATTCAAAATACCTCTTAAAATAAATTATAATATAACTTCAAAATTTCTGCCAGTGAGGTGACGGCAGTAAGAATACATTTGTCACCACCCCAACTCTTCCCGCGGGTATCGTAGAAGTCGACTAAGGGATTAAAGCGTCCATTCTTTGAAGAAGATTGATGATGGGCAGCAGCGTCATCACAGTAGACATACTTACTACTGCGATTGCCAATCCGCTTGCCCAGCGTAGCGATTATGGGCATTTACCTCCTAATGCGTCTATACGCATAGTTAATAGGAGAGGCCTACGTCTAGCAGTGGACTATCATAGGCTGATGATGATGATGATGGTGATGATGATGACGATAATGAATTATCTATTTCAAAGGATAAATTACAAATTAAAAAAACTCTCACTCAACCAAATAGAGTCACGAACAAATCTAGTTCGGTATCCTTACAGGATATAAATGGTTTTTATTTTAAATAATTTCCGCACCCCGCAGCCATTTCCCGGGCGGCAGAATCCCTCGTAAAACCTGCTGTAAAAATAACATTCCGTATCCTTACCATGAGTTGGCAATTGGCAAGTAATATTTCATCATCATCATCAGCCTATGATAGTCTACTGCTGGACGTAGGCCTCTCCTATTAACTATGCGTATAGACGCTACAGGAGGTAAATGCCCATAATCGCCAAGTTGGGCATGCGGATTGGCGATCGCAGTAATGTGTCCACTATGATGACGCTGCTGCCCATCATCAATATTTTATTAAATAATCGTCAGTGACACTTCAAGTAATATTTACATTACGTATTTACGTTGAAGGTCGCCGGGACACGCTGGATGCAGGTCGCATCTAACCGGTACATGTGGAGGTCCAGAGGGGACGCCTTTGTTCAGCAGTGGACGTCTTATGGCTAAGATGATGATGATGATGACGATTTACGTTAGCGTTTACTTCAGTATTGAAAAATAAAACTTCATTGTTTTAAAAAAATACATTTTATTCGTCTTAGATATCATG
Source organism: Thaumatotibia leucotreta (assembly GCA_025490895.1). Lineage (NCBI taxonomy): Eukaryota > Metazoa > Arthropoda > Insecta > Lepidoptera > Tortricidae > Thaumatotibia > Thaumatotibia leucotreta. Next base: position 30,608 of record JALPQI010002425.1, read on the forward strand.
TTTTTAGTAACATTTACTATTTAAGAGCTACGCAACTGATATCCAAATGTAATAAACAAAATTTCATTTTACAAAAAGTGCAGCTTCGACTCCTAGCCCGAGTACATGTATTTTTCTAAGTGTAATGCCGTTTTTCTTTTTACTAAAATAGATCTCATAAATAAATAAATATCTTGGGGCATCTTACACAAATCGACCTAGTCCCACGGTAAGCTCAATTAAGGCTTGCGATGTGGGTACCAGGCGACGATATATGTAATAGATATACATATAGACGACATATAGATACTTAAATACATAGACAGCCATGACCAAGGAACAAATATTTGTGATAAATAAATACACAAATAATGCCCTCGTCAGGATTCGAACCCGGAACCTCCAGCTTCGTAGGCAGAGTCACTACCAACTAGGCTACGGAGGCTGACATCTCATGGTTCCAAAGACAAGAATTCACTATCTGTTATGGTTTCCAAAACCGCCATACTGACCCATTTGGATTGATCACCCTGTATAGACATACACAAAATAGACAGTTAGTTCACGTTACCAACTCATAGTAAGGCCTGGTATCTTATTAATAACCGCCACGTCGCAGCCAACGCCCCCTGGTGGGTACAGACGGAGGCTTTGATCACTTAACTTTCTGCCGCGAATTTAGGAGCTTTCATGTTTGCTTCTCAAGTTAAGACGTATGGGTTTATGGTTGCCAGGTTAAAAAGCCTGGTATTAATGTGTTTTTAACGTAAATGAGTTACTAAAAGTTATATTGCATTTAGCCGTATTATATTTTGTCCTACGTTATCAAGTTTGTTGTAACTCTGCCTACGAATCTGATGATTCTAGGAATTCCGGTGAGAACATTATTTGTGTATTTATCACAAATATTTCTCACTTCATAAGTGCCGTGAGAAAATAAATAATATTAGTAACATTGTTTTATCAGTATAATTCGTCGCTTGTTAATCTTATTTTAATTCGATTTTGGTGGGCGGAATGTTCGATTTTATATTAAATTTTTAATACTTTGTTATAAAATTAGCTTAAAATATTTTAAGACGTGCTTATAGTAAGATAACAGTAATTAATTACTGTGATAACAGAGTAAAAAAGCATTGTAATGTTCTAAGAATATTTTTTGCGTGCCAGTTGCTGGTGAAATAATAAAGTGCTTCTTTGTATCCAAACCCATCTATTGTACTATATTACGTAAATATCGATCGTATATATTCGTATAAATATATTTGATAGGTACAACAATGATATTAAAACGAACCTCTTGAATCAATATATTTATAAACCGCATCAAAATTCGCTGCATAATTTTAAAACATACATACGTTCACTGACTTCAATAAAAAGGAGGAGCTTCTCAGTTCAGCTGATATTTTTTTATATTATGTAGTGATGATATTTATATTATATTATTAGAGATTTTTTTTATGAGATATATATATATATATATATATATATATTATTTATTTAGAACACATTACGTCACATAGAAACGTAATATGTGATATTAAAGATCATTATCAAATACTACAATTTTCATTATACATATATATCATAGAGATAGAATAAAATAATTAAAAGTTCTTTATCGATAAGTCATTGAAACCTAACCCTCTACACTATCGACAATCAGGCCCTTAGGGCGCCCCCTATTAGCGAGTGTGAACTCACGACGAAAACTAACCCGACTTGGAGGTCTCGTAAAAGTCAAAAGTCGAATACGTTTACTTACCCCGTGGAGCATCTGGCTCCCAATATCTAATGCTAACAGAAAGGATTATAATTTATAAATTGTGCTTGCCTCAAATAGGGGGTCTAAATCCCACCTTTTGCGCTGGTAAACTTGATATTTTTTCTTTGGTGTAAGTATGACATGTATTACTTAACATTTAATTAGGGTTACTACTAAAAAAAAAATTGTTTTGTTCTACAAAAATATAAGTATTGTCTAAATATTTGAATAGGTCACTACTACATACAACAGGGGCCCATTTCTCAAAAGTGGAAGTCTCTTTTTGACACTTATAATTAGATAAGGACTTCCGCTTGTATTACAAGTTACAAGCTTTCGAGAAATGTACTTACTTATGTTTTTTACCTACAGTCGCATGTCGTATATTTACTTAGTCAGTTTTCATGTAAAGCCTTGTATGAGTTTTTTATTACATTAGTATAACTTATTGTTTCATAAAAAGTGTTTCTAAATAATTCAATATGTTATGACGAGTTTTAACTCTAAAATTAATTTCCGTTCTAAAATTGATACCCATAAAATAATTACGAACAAAATTTCAAGTACTCTCGTAATAAGGATTACGCTGTCATTAATGTTATTATACTAATGACGACTATAATTACTGCGCCGAGTACAAAATCAATACACGTGATAAATTGGAATAAGACAAGGTCAATCAAAATCAAGTACGGCTTAATTGCTCCTAATTTCAATAAATTGTATGACAGAAGGTCGAAACAATTTTTGGGATCGATTGGGAAGATAATCATTTTATCCATGACAAAATATACCCAATTGCGTACAAATAAGTTATTACCGTGAATAAAAAAGCAGCAGTGACATTGTTTTACCAGGATCATTTCGTCGCCAATTATTTTTCGATTTTGGTGGGCGGAATGTTCGATTTTATTGTTTTAATATTTAGTACGCGTAACGACAGCAGCAAATATGATTTTGCTTATTATCTGGGACTTTACAGTCGTTAGTATATAATTTAATTAAACAGAAATGCGTAAATTTGTAGGTTTCATTATAAAGTTTATTTATGATGTAAATTTCATAATAATAATTTCATACCGTAAGTAGATACAACATATGTATATACACAGTGCCAAGGGCGTTTATTTGTTATTTTAGGCATTTTAGTCATAATAATCAAAAAATATTTAGTTTTTTAGTGTTCTCTTATTTCGTCAACAGATGGCGTGCGACTATACAAGGTGTCGCACTTATTGCTAATTCCGAGCTGCCTCGGGCCGGACACCTGTGATTGGTGCTCGACGGCCGATCACGTCGGATTGTAATCACGTTTAGCGCTAATAGCGTCGGGTATGCTCGACAATCACTGTCTAATGGGAATTAGATATGAAGCGTGTAGTGACCGTATTACTACAAACGTTCAAGAGCCGGGCTTTTCTTTGTGTTTTTATCACAAATATAATAATTATTTGTGGCTTCATAATGTTGTGTTATCAGCCTCCGTAGTTGGTAGTGACCCTGCCTACGAAGCTGGACGTTCCGGGTTCGAGGGCATTATTTGTGTATTTATTTATAACGAATATTTTGTTCTTTGGTTCCATGGCTGTCTATGTATTTCAATATCTATATGTATCAATCTATTATATATTTCGTCGCCTAGTACCCATATCACAAGCCTTAATTGAGCTTACCGTGGGACTAGGTCGATTTGTGTACTATGTCCCAAGATACGTATTTGTTATTGATTGTTAGTGTTTAAGTATCTGTGTAACGTCACTCAGTAGTAATACCCACAACACAAACTTAGTTTTGGCTTTCGCTCTTTTTAAGCTTAAATTACTTTGAACACGTGAACAGTATCGTTTATTCAGAAACTTTACACGTTTTTGTACAGATGGTGCCTTTTTTAGGCGCTAGTGCGAGAAGTCTGTCATTTTACGTCAGGTTCAAAACTTCGAAGGGCCATAATCTGCACTACAATACGTCGTACGAGACACGTGCAAAAACGAAATTCGTAACTCGTGTCGATTTAAAACATCGCCACTCGTTTCGGATTTCATGTTTTTCGCACTTGTGTCGTAATGCTATTTTGAATTTGGATTGTAGTTAATTTAGGGTAAAGCATTAAATAAATATTGCTATTTGATTTCGACGGTGGTTTCATACTAAAAGTTGTTCAGTATGACGTATGTACGGTGTGTGAAATTTTTGGTGATCACTGATCAGAACAGGAAACACCGTGTATATTATACATCAAGATCCATAAAATCAGATCCGAATGTTTTATTGATTTTATTATCTTCAAATAATATAAAAGTCATTAACTGTAATCAAAATTCATATTTCTAGCAATAAATGTTTCATAAAAAGTTAAACAGCCTTACATTGTTCTTTCATACATTTTCAAGTTAAACCTTAACCCTTTACCGCATGGATTTTTTGATGTGTTTGAAAAAAATATATGTAATTATAAATGAGAAATATAACCTTAGAAAAATAATGAAAAAAACATATAAATGTTTTTAATTACTTTATTTTAGAAAAACAATTGCGGGCAAATCTGGAACAATATGCAATCTTGGCTAGAATCATATACTAGACAAATTTGGAACAATATGAGGTCATGTCATGACCAGTATAGTACCTATTGCCTAAAACGTAAAAAAAACTTCATATTCTAACAACAATATTTACACTGCCGCGACGTGTAGGTGTAAATACTCTAGTATCCTTGGCCATCAAAACTTCTGCCAAATTCAGCTTTAAGTCCAGTAAAGGCATATATGTATTTTCTCCTCTCTGTGACATGCTGCGCCTCCACAACAACCAGCTATTGACGCAACTTGGGTCTACTAAGTGGAAAAACAGCCTGTGGTGCCACTTTTTGCTCCTTACTTTTATTCTGTAAAATCCCAACATCGCGTCTAGAAGATCTACACGTCCCATGCATACAGTTCCAAATATGAAGATTAGTATTCGTTGACTAGACTGCATGTTGTGCCACATTTGTCTTAGTTCGAAAAGCCGTGAATGCATTATGTTCCGAATATGGAACAAAATTTAATTAAATAAATCAATGTAATGTAAATATTATTACTTACGTCGACTGCCGTAAAAATGTTGGGGATTCATGTCACTGTATACTAACAACTATAAATTCACCAAAACATTGATTTATATTTAATAAAACTGCGTTCAAAAAACGGCTGCCTTGCTCTGTTCACAGAATCTCTGCAACTGACTTTCTACAATCATTTTTTGTAACATTGCGAAAGATTTAATGTTTAATAACTACCCTAATGGGTAATTTAAATATCTAGCTAGTATTTAAATGTAAATTTGATACACAGATAATGTGTTAAAATAGTGTAGTAGTTGAAAATATCGAGCGTCCCAAATTTGTCACGATATGCGGTAAAGGGTTAAACAAAAGATTGACCCCTTCTGATACAGAATACACTAGACTTATTGATTAAACTTTCAGATTAAAATCGAGATGGGCAGCCATTGTAGAACTTGATTAATTTCGTAAATTACAATGTTATTTTGAATGAAATTTCATTTGGCGAGAGACTTTTCAATTATGCTACTATATTGCATTGTCGAAGCAAATTTTAACGTCAATTTTTAATATAAGGATATAAAAGAACGCATATCCAGTTATTAAAATGTAAAAAGGTTCATTTTCTCCAAATTGAAGCAAGCTGAAGTAGGTTTATTTTAAGTAATGATATATTTTCAATTCAGCAAGTTTTCCATGAAGGGTGTCAAATCAGAATAGATGATTGACGCCAGAATGGTAATAATGGTTATTGAAATGCAGACTATATACATTCTCAGTCAAAGAATACGGGTCATATATACAATTTCATAGAAGATACAGTAAACACGCTGAATTCAAAAACATTTTTAAATGTTTACAGGATAAATGGAATCCAATTTAATATCCGTATTGGATATTCCCTTTTTTCATAGAATCCAAGAAATTTATTCCGTGAATATAAAAACAACAACAACAAATCATTATGTGAGCTTTTAAAGCTCTTTTTTCCGTATATTTGTGGCGGTTTTTTTGCCTGCACAAATAAGTTTTTTTTATTGTATGATTATTTCAGGAAAATTACATTATAATCTGATGTTAAAAGGATTCTACCTATCCTGTACGTAAATATTTGATAACTTTCTTTGAAATCAGCCCGTTTGCAACATTTTCTATGAAAAATTACGTCTGACCCAAATTATAATAATATATACGACCGCGAGTGTTATTTAATGCACTTAATAAATTAATACGATATCTCAAAGAACCAGTGTGCAGCACACTGGTAGCATATTCAAAGTACCTAAAGTAACTTCTTTTTAGATCCGTGACTGGAAATAGTTTAAGAAACCTGAGCTTTAAATTCTGTATTTTAGCTTCGCAACATTGAATGTAATTATTGGAATAATGTACGGTACAGCACACAAACTACCAATCACCATAATACTCATTTCTTGTTTACTTTTAATAACCGCACGACACAAACTGCCACTAATACTGTAATTGACTTTACTTTACTTAATATTCAACAAAACAGCATAACTTAATACACTATCCCAGGCGCTTATGACATTTTTATTTCAAAAACTTATTCCTCGTACAACTAACTTTGGAGATGCAGTGAAGCATTTGCTAGAGCGTGTTTATTGCTCGCTGGCCATTAACGGGCCCATAAGGGGCGGCGCGCAGCACGCAATGCACACCGCTCATTAAGATATCCATCCGTTTAGCACGGCCTTGTAATAACATGCCTTGCTTTTACGGCGATTTTCTTTATGAATGGAGTTCAACTTCATATGCGCTTTTTGCAGGGAAGTGATTTGCCGGCAGTGTCGTTTACTTTAGCTATAAAACTAGTTTTATAACTCTTTCGGTTTTATGTTCTGAAATTACGCGTTATTTACTTTAAATTTAAATTTCTTAAGCATGTTGAAAGTCAATGAAGCAGTATTAAGGATAAATTGATAAATTGAGTTAGTTAAATAATTAAGCAGTGACCAAAGTTTCTATTTGGGTTCGGTTACAGATATTTATATAATTCGAAGTAGGTACTATTATTGTGTAGGTTACTTTCATATTTTGGGTTAGCTATTATTTGGAATATTTCAACGCATATTTGAAATGTGTATATATATTAATAGTTATTTGTAATTTATATTAATATAACATTATGATGCAAGGGTTTGGTTAGCTTACTAACCAAAACCGAACATGGGTTCTGAATGGTACCTAATTTAAGTGGTGGGGTATGGGTTGAATAAAATTAAATGTAATGTTTTAAAAATAAAATAGCAGTAGAAACATCCTGTTAGATCTCTCTACAATCTAGATGGGAAGCAATATAATTAATTGAATCAGGCGTTACTATACATAATCTTAGTACATATTGTTATGCGAAACAATATGTACTTAGGTAATTATCCAAATTCACGGACTAATTTAACATACGAAAGATTATTTGGTATTTATGTACATAAAACTACGAAAGATATATTTTTCACTGTAACTGAATTGTACCATGTGTTCATCACACATTTAATAAAATAATAACGAAACAAAAACATGAAAATAAAATCACGTATTGCTACGATTGAATCAAACCAAAATCTTTAGACAAGCTGACACACAACAAATACATTTTGCAAATATATTTATAGACTTCACATAAAAATGTGAGATATTCCTTTAAGCCGATTTTCTCGATATTTATAAGGCATCCTTCCTTATTCCGATCTCTTTCACGTGTTAATAATTTCTTATAAATACCGGTTGGTATAATATACCGGTTTTTGACGAAACGGGAAATGTGCTTAATTTAAATATCGGTGAAATTCAGGATTCAGTGCGATGGTGCTAATTTTAAATGTGCAGATACTTTCAATGGACTATAAAATAAATAAATATCACGGCAAATTTATTGAGTGCTCGAGTGGAGACCATGGTTTGGCAAACCCAGCGTAGGGCGTCCACTACAAATATCAGTTACTTATATGCACAAATCAGGTTTTGGCAGAATCAATCAATTCATAGTACATACATAGAATTCATAGTTACATTCATTATCTAATAAATTAATATGTACACACAGATGGTATTTGTAGTGATAGGACGAAATTACCTTCATAAAGTGCCATGATCATGGAAAATGCTTACACAAATCAGCCTAGCAAAGTAACCTCAATAAAGCACGATTTGTGGGTGTACCTATATAAAGCGACGGTGTAGTTATATAAGATATAGATTTTGTAAGTTTATAAAAAATAATTACTTTAGTATAAAAAAAAAATATATTTTGTGATATAGGTAGAAATAAGCACAGTATCTCTAAAATAGAATTACAGAAAGATTTCCCAATACAGTCAGAGAGATATGAACCTAATTGTGTATTTCTCAAATAGTTTTAATTAAAATGTATTTTGTTTCATTTAATAATCAAATATATACTTAAATCTGACTTGTTGAGCACACATAAGAAATTATCTTCGTTTGAAGTCGTTTACAAAGACAAGAGTTAAAGAAAAGGGTCGAGGATCGACGTAGCGAGTAATTACTAATTTATCATTGTATTTCAATGAAGTACAGATAAAATGATCGAAGCATTGCCCTTCACAAAACTCAATGTCGTCGAGAAAGTTCTACGGTCTGTTACTTGTCTTATCTAGTAAATGTATTAATAAATACTCATTTGGTGACATTCTTCGGATTAAAAGAATTGGCCGTGTGGTGACCGCAGTAAGAATACATTTGTCACCACTCTGTCTACGTGGGTGTTGTAAGAGTGAACTAAGAGATTTGAAGTGTCACTGTCAGTGACACCATATTGTCAGCCTCCATAGCCTAGTTGTTAGTAGCCCTGCCTACGAAACTGGAGGTTCCGATTCGAATCCCGGCGAGGGCATTATTATTTGTGTATTTATTTATCACAAATATTTGTTCATTGGTCATGTATTTAAGGATCTAATATGTATCGATCTATTATATATATCGTCGCTTAGTACCCACATTACAAGCTTTAATTGAGCTTACCGTGGGACTAAGTCGATTTGTGTAAGATCTCTGATGATGCTACTGCCCATCATCAATCTTCAATAAAATAATGGGTCAGATACACTTCAATCCCTTAGTCGACTCTAACGACACGCACGAAAAGAGTTAGGGTGGTGACAAATGTATTCTCACGGCCGTCACCACGCGGTTTCCATACTAAGTGCCATATAGGCATTACGGGCGTTTCTTCCAAGCCCATGTTTCATTACGCCCCGCCGTAAAGCCGCTCGTAAACGTTGTAATTACAGTACCGTTGATGAACAGTCCCTTTACGTATATAATCTAATTGGGTAATGTTTTTATTTGGTCCGACAGGCACATGGGTCCCTAGGCAGTTGTAATTGGGTATTGTAAAGACTAGGCTTTGTTTCGAATCTAGTATAGTCAAGGTCATAGATATATCCTCGTCCCGCCCGTATACTAAGTTTGAGCTATTGAAATTTAAACCTAATGAGTTTGGAAATATAGTCGCTTTACTTTTGTTCTAAACATTCAAATATGTCCTTTATAAATCACATTGGGCAAGACGGTTATACGTGCTTAAATTTATGTATACTAAACCTTATTACTGTAGAATGAGGTCGTATTTGTTTACATTTTTCTTACATCTTGTGCGCATTTATTGTTTTTACTTTGACTAGTTTTGATCAAAGTATAATCACAAATTAAAAAAATTAAAACTGAAATGTGCCTACTTTGTGCTAATGGGACCATCTCGGAATTATTAAAAAAATTGTGAATCGATTCAAAATTCTCCGAGTAATCGATTTTTGTGAAATTGAGAACCTCCTCTTTTATTGAAGTCGGTAAAAAATTGTGTCTTACAATAAGTCAATGCAGTATAAATAAAATAATTATTATTCTGTAAGCCATTGTGAACTTTGAAAATGTTTAAAAAAGAGCATCTGCCTTTGTCGCTCCAATGCCCCTTTCGTTAGAGGGACAGAAACATAATGGCTGTTTTTTTATCATAACTCCCTTATCCATAAACATCTAACTTAGCTTAGCTGCTAAGAATTCTATGTTTGTCCCTTTTGGTCTTAATAATATGTCTACAAGATCGAAAGGGACAAAAAACTTATTATTTTGCTTAGTTAAGAGACGATTCTTAATAAGGATGTTAGTATACTCGTACTTGCGTAAAGGTGCATTTAGACCAAACGAGCATTCGCTAATTCTATCCCCCACTCTACGAATTCGTTACACAAAAAGTGATTCGTCTAAATTCGTTGATTTCGTAGAGTGGGGGATAGAATGAGCGAACATGTTCGTTTAGTCTAAATGCACCTTAACAAAAATCTTTATGCGTATCACTCAATCAATCAAAGTAAGTACCTACGAGTATCTACAAGATGTGCTTTTTGTTCCATATTATTATTATTTTTATTTCCTTTCCCCTGCCAAACACGGCAAACATTTCTAACGTAACTCCACTTATCGCTGTCCGATAAATTTCATGACTTTATTTTAAAGGCGCTTTAACAATGGCGACCCGATTTATATAACCTGGTTCAAACGCACGCACTTTAACTGACCATAACGATTTAAGTGGTGGGTTTTATTTTAAACCATTTTCCGTGAAGTCTGACTCCAAACTTTATGACATAATAACTGAAACTGCTGACCCACTCTCGACCTTATCTCGGGTAGTTAAGATTGCTTCGGGTTTGAATTATATTTTTATGACGGTAAGAAGTCGTAAAGAGAGGTCGATTATGAGCTGGTAATGAGTGGTGGGCCGTGTCGTGTCGTGTCGTGTCGAATCGTGTCGTCGTGTCGTGTCGTGTCGTGACATGCTTTGTAATTGGTGTTTGAGGTAAATTTTTTGCATTTGTTTTTCTTTAAAGGTGCATTCAGACCAAACGAGCATTCGCTATTCTATCCCCCACTCTACGAAATTCGATCGTTGCACAAAACGTGATTCGTTGATTTCGTAGAGTGGGGGATAGAATAGCGAATGCTCGTTTGGTCTGAATGCACCTTAAGACAAAGGCATATTTTAGTAATTCGTTTCAAAGTTAGTTCATGCATTACTCGAATAAAATGGACGCAGTGTATGTCTAATTGTTTGCCAGTACACTGTGTCAGAACAACTATTGTAGGATTTTATTTCACCGAAAGATCAGTTTGCGAATGTAATGTCTTGGAGACGTATCTTTCCCATAATTATAATTTTCCGACCTAACGGTTGTTTCACTTTTCGGACACGAAAATTAAAGTTGTCAAATAATGATTTGGTAATACATGTTGGTATGCCAGTGAAAATGTATTTCATATTTCATTTATTCAAGCCATCAAGTTTATGTTAAGGTTTGTATTTCTTGTACCTATTTCGTTTTATAATTGTATTTTTTATTCAATAAACATTAATTTCACAAAAAAAATGCCATCAAGTTACACATACAATATACATTATAATAATATGTCACCTGATACCCTGTCAGGGCACAGCAGAACTCTTAAGACTTAACTAAAACTAAACTACGATACCTATATTAACAACAACATTATTATTCATTTTATTACATTCACATATATCTAGATAAACCAATATATTTTTTATTACTATTTCTTCATAATTTAATTTAGATGTCAAATAGTTACGTACATAAACAATGTTTTGATGTCTTACAAAATGTATGGTTGATAACTGTAATTTGGTAAAATAAAATTCGGTATAAAGATAAGATCGCCTGATTTACATACATATATTATCTTATGGATTACTTTTCTGCATAAGGCTCTACGAAAATAAGTGTATAGGTTTATTAAGGAAAACAATTAGCATGCGACAGCTGGTATATACTAAAGGTATACCAGCTATCGCGTGCTTATGCTCTTTTTCGCATGTATATACATATATATACTCGTTTGTCACTATTGTGTTATAAAAAATATTATAAATCGTTTTGCGAACGTACTAAAAGGGTAAGAACATCAAAATATAAAGATAAATTTACTACAGAGATAATAGGTAGAATGAACCCGGAGGAAATGAGAAAATAATACGCATATGATATTATTATGATAATAATCATTAATCAATCTAACATAGTAATATCATTCGTATTAATATTTAAGCGAATATAAAATCGTTATCAGATAATTCAATTTCCAATCAAAAAGCAAAGGGTCTTCGATTAAAAACCCCCAGTTAGCTGAAATTCATATTTAAAAGAGTCGTTTAAAAAAGCGTATCGAAGCTAAATATCGATAATGATCGCCGATATGGGACCCAATTCCCTTACTACGAGTTGACACTGATAGTCGCTAAATGAGGTAACTCGCAATGTATGTATGTTTTTAGCGACAAGGCCGCCTTTAGTGACCTCTGTTTTTTTGTATTTCTTTTGTTTTGTTTACTTTTATATTTTATTACGTGTGAGGTGTGGAATAAAGAGATTTGCATTGTATTGTATTTATATTACAGGCCGAGCCACACCGGATGCGTGTGCGTGGCTAGCGCGTGTGCGTTGCGTGCGCGTTGTAGCGTATGTAAATGTAATATTAGATGGCACACCGCTTGCTGGTTACGCGCACGTGCACGCCACGCAAGCGGTATGCCACCTTATTATTATATTCTGCTTGCGTATTGGTTTTATGAATTTCTAAATCTATAAAGTACGAGCAATTATTGGTAACCCTGGGAATCAGTAAAATTAGACATATTTTAGTTATTCGATTTTACTGTGAATTATTGTATATTTACAGTATGAAATAAATAAATAAAGATAATTTAATCAAAAATGTCAAATACTTTTTTGAATCGGAATCACTTCTAATTCATAACACAAGTTTTGTAATTTTTGGCAAAGACAAAGTTTATTTATCACATTATAATTTTCTAAAAACACCTTACCTATGTACGTAAAAGTAAATGAAAAGCCTAAAATACGTAAAAATTAAATAATACCATGAAGGGTCCAAAAAACATGTCCAATGCTTAAAATAATCAGGGCAAACTCACACCTTATTCTGTTAAGAGTACGGTGGATTTTCCTTCTCTAATTTGAATAGACTAGACATATTCTTTCCGTGGACCCTTCACATGATGTAATAGTTTGGTGACTCTGTTTATTGTTAGTTCATGCTTATAGATTTAGAAAAACATAATAATTACAATTCACAGCGAACTTGTAGTAAGGGACAACCAAGAGATAAGGCCGGGCAATAAGCTGTAATCACTAACCAAGCTACGTGCTTCGATACGAACGGATTATACTGTATGTTCAATAACATTACAAGTACGCCATAATTGTTTATTGGTTCATAAACTTCTAGGATGACTCACATACCGTACCGGGAGACTGCCTGACGCTCTGCGTTCTACTTGCTAATGTCAGATATCCCGTTTGCATATTTTTTAATATACATTTATTTTTAAAACTACAATTTATGTACATAGATAAAATCTACCTAATCTAATCTACTTAACCTATATCTAAGATCGGCCCTTGTGGCACTGTACCGAGGATGTTGGCGGCATTTCCTCGATGTATCGCAATACTGATGCGTTGTGCGAGGAAGTCGCCAGCTCTTCGGTCTTTAGTTATGTCAACCAGACGTTTCGCGATCTCAGCAAACAATTTGCGTGCGCTGGGACCACATGAACCTAAAGTTTCTACGCCAAATGGCACAAAATCGTACTCTTTGCCGAGGCCCTTATATTTATTATTTTCTTACTTACTTATGTCATATGTTTGCATTAGGTATTCATAAACATACCACAAATTCGAAATGTCTTAGAAATCTTTACTTTTAGGTTTTGTTTTGTCTGTATTTCTGTCACTTTGACATTTGTGTTTCTGTCAAAGACAAAATAAATAAAGCATTTTAATGTATTGTGGAGCTTTAAGTAATCTTGAAGCTACCATAAATATAAAAACTGTTTTATAATTGTTGGACAAACTCATTACCCTCATTCCATATTAATTAGCCCTGAACACTAAAAAGTACAAAGTTCGGTAATACTCATGAATAAGTAAAACCAATAAAGTAGCAAAGTAAACTGTTATTCGTTCCTCAAACGCTATTTTCTATTCCTTACCATGAGCTGAAGGCGTGAGTTTAACGCAGGCGTGACCGTGAGGTGACGGCAGTAACAATACATTTGTCACCACCCCAACTCTTCCCGCGGGTGTCATAAGATCCGACTAAGGGATTGAAGTGTCACTGACCATGTTTTGATAGAAGATTGATGATGGGCAGCAGCGTCATCATAGAGGACATAATTATTACTGCGATCGTCAATCCGGTTGCCCAGCGTGGCGTTTATGGGTATTTACCTCTTAAAGCATCTATACGCATAGTTAATAGAAGTCTACGTCCAGCAGTGGACTGAGATAGGCTGATGATGTGATCTATGAATATATCCTAGATCGACTTATACACTGTTATGTCAACAGTACCTTCGAATCCTTTTCTAATCACGGTTTGATAATGCCGCTCGCGTATTGGCGTGAGTGAGAGGGAAAAGTAAATAAGGCCACGCGGCAAACTTCTTTAGTACCGTTTGGTAGCCAGATTTGGTAGCTGGCTGCCAAATGGGAAATAATGGTTTCCCGCCTGGTAGCAGGCTATGAAATGAGAATAACTTTCCCATTTCGTAGCCAGATTTGGTACAAACCTAATTGCTAATGATAAGTCCTGGGGCCTATTTCTCGTACATTACAAGCCTTGTATTACAAGTGTGTATCCATGGCAACGCTGTTAAATCGATATTTTTCACGAGTTCTCGTTTCACGCAGCTATATAAATTATTACAAGAGTGGGGATACCAGAGATTTTACAAGTGTCATATTTGAAAAAAATAACTAAACGTCATGTACTAGTAGGCATTGAACAGTCATTTTGTTTCTCGAAGGTTGTATTATACACTTGTAGCTTGTGACTTGTCACAAAATAATGAAGAGTCTCGTTCGACTGCTAATTTGCGTTTATTTTAAGAATTGATTAATGTTAAAATGAAAATAATATATTTTTAAGGTCTCAAATGTGTAAGTTTTAAACGCACTTCGTTAAAATCAGTAATATAATTTAATATTATATTATTTTGAGAAAAACAAAAAGTACACTGATTACTATGAATATATTTTAAATATTAGATGTCATATACCAAAGAAAAAATAATGAAATTTTCCAACGCCGGACGCACACAGAAACAGATTGCAAATACCCGAGAAAGAAGAATAGGCATTATTGTATGGGCCGTGTCCCATGAATGTATACCTACCTACGGTTGAGATATACCTCGTTTTAAAGCTCTTAATTAGGACATTATTTCATTGTATGGCACCAACACCCAATGGCATGCAGGGTTCATACTATTTAAAAAAAAAGTGTTATAAGTTTATTATTGTTTTCACGAATTTTGGTTCCGCTACTCGACGATAGATTGTGCTGCCAAAAATAGCTATTGAAGAAATGACATGGAGAAATATGACAAGCCGATGAAACAAGGCCTTTTTTAAAATAAAAAAGCAAACTTGACATCAACATGACATATGACGTGAAACAATCATTATTTGTCAAACAAAACCATGTAAAATATAAAAATTATAAATTATATGAAAATGAATATGTGTCTGAATATCAAGATTATATGATTTACATCCTTACGGTGAGTACATTTATACATAACTCAGTATATTTAGTATAAATGAATCGGTATTATTAATTATTGTCGCCTGCCTCTCCTATTACTAGTAAATGCCCATAATCGCCACGCTGGGCAAGTGGGTTGACGATCGCAGTAGTGTGTCCACTATAATGATGGTGCTGCCCATCATCATCATCATCATCAGCCTATGATAGTCCACTGCTGGACGTAGGCCTCTCCTATTAATTATGCGTATAAACGCATTAGGAAGAAAATACCTATAATCGCCATGCTGGGCAAGCGGATGGGAGTCATCAATCTTCGATAAATAAATGGTCGGTGACACTTTAATCCCTTAGCCGACTCATACGACACCCACGGGAAGAGTTGGGTGGTGACAAAGTATTCTTATTGTCATCATCGGCATCACACACGCTTGGGGCATTTTATTAAAAAATACTTTTACAGATATCAGTGTAGCCATGTATTTACGTAATTATAGTAATTCAAAATGCTGTCATAATACAGCAGAATAAAATAACGAGCACGATGTACTACATAACTGCTCGTATGATTAAAACATATCACGTGAAATACCTTAGGGCGTCGTGCTCACTGCCAATAGGGTAATTCTAGATAACTAAGTAATCGTTTACATGATTGTAAAGTAAGTGTAAGTCATAGTAATGCTATCAAATAGGATGGATATCAGAGTAAGTAGCTACATATTCCAGGATTTTTATATAATAGTGATGAAAATGTAGTTGGTTGGTAGGACCTCGACATCTAACATCTTGACTTTTTTATTATTACGGTGGCAAATAAGCATACAAGCCTTCTGATGGCAAGCAGCTGCTGTAGCCAGAGGTGTCACAAGCGTATCGACGACGATGACAAATGGGACAGAAGATACGACGATTCCTCCATCGCCGACGCAGTGCATCCTCATCATGGAGTTCTGACTGCTTGAATCATCAACTAGACAACACAATGACTCTAGTTCAATTTGGCTGTGGTTTCTGTAAAGTATATTATTTAGTTTAGTAATACTCATTAGAATGTAAAGGAAGGGGTAAAGGCAGTCAAAACCAGTGTTATAATTTTGTTATCATATTGATAGGAAGGTCTTTTAAAAAGTAAAGAACTTCATATGTAAAATAATACACATAGTTACTTAGGACCTAATGTTGTCTGCCAGTTTGTCTTTCCAGCTATGAAAAGCTTTGATCAGATTTTTTTGATAGCCTTAAGAAAAGAAGGAAGGTATGTGATCCCTCATTTAGTACCTGTGTATGTATGGTATGCTATTTAGGTTTATGCTTATAAATGCCTTAGGTTTTCTATATAGGATTGTTCTATGGCACCATGCCCGAATAATTATCTAAATATTCCCGATTAATTATCAATCTAATTATCTAATTAATTATAGGAAATAAGATTGTGAGCTATTATTATGCTACATAAGATAGTTCAGACTTCACACTCCACAATGGTGAGAAGTATCTAATAACGGCATCCTGTTAAAATATTTAAAATAAGTAGTAGTCGTTTATAAATACAAAATGTCCAATGCCAGTGAATAGGCTCTAAGATTTTATTGGCATCGTGACCTCCTTTGATTCTCATCATCATCGTCAGGCTATCACAAATCCATTGCTGGACGTAGGCCTCTCCCATTAGCGTATTGACGCATTAGGAGGTAAATACCCATAATCGCCACGCTGGGCAAGCGGATTGGCGATCGCATTAATGTGTCCACTATGATGACGCTGCTGTCCATCATCAATCTTCTATCAATGAATGGTCCGTGACACTTCAATCCGTTAGTCGGCTCTTACGATACCCACGGAAAGAGTTGGGGTGGTGACAAATTTATTCTTATTGCCATCATCACATGGCAACCGTAACCACATCGCGAATTCGATTCGATACTAGTACATAAAATACTTCTGAAAGGACTAATTTATTAAGTTTTCTAATCTCAATAATATTATAAGTGATTTGTAACCTACCTAGGCCGATGTGTAAAATAAATAAATTAATATCTTGGGGCATCTTACACAAATCGACTTAATGTAACGGAATAATGTCTTATTTATGTCAGGTTCATTATGCATCCCCATGTTCTTGTACTCGAAAATAATACCTACTAAAACATACTACATTATGAATGACTGAAGTCTAATGTTTTTCAAGTGATTTTATTGTAGATGGCAAGTATGTGTGTAGGTATACGTATGTATATGTGTCATCATCATCATCATCAGCCTATGATAGTCCACTGCTGGATAGGCCTATGATAGGCCTCTCCTATTAACTATGCGTATAAACGCATTAAAGGCAAATGCCCATAATTGCCACGCTGGGCAAGCGGATTGGCGATCGCAGGAATGTGTCCACTATGATGACGCTGCTGCCCATCATCAATCTCGTATAAAAGAATGGTCAGTGACACTTCAATCCCTTAGTCGACTCTTACGACACCCACAGGAGGAGTTGGGGTGGTGACAAATGTATTCTTATTGCCGTCACCACACGGCCAATGTATGTGTTGTTCTAGGCAATATTACTAGGTATTACAGAGTAGAATATTGCTACACATAAATCCAACACCATTTAATTTATGATAGATATAGTATGAATTTTCAATTTAAGTTATTAAACCAAAAACGAAGTAGAAGTACCAATTTATGGTCAATAATGCATCATCATTTTCTTGAGCGTTGTAGGCACATTTGCCGTAAACCCGAAACCTTCTGTAATTTTAGTAGTCCTAATATGCTAAGCAGTGGAACATGAAAAACAAAGACCGTATTCGCTTGGTACTAGATAGGTATGATTTTATGCCATCAATGTCATACATCCGTCCTTTTCCCAGTTCTAAAAATACATACCTATGCATATATTATGTTATAGTACCTATGTGCCGGTCCGTCCGTCTGTCCTTACCGAGGCGGTTTCTAATTAATTTAAAAGGACTCGTGAACGAAATATCGTTCTTTGAATGTATCTTAATTCTTTTGAAATCTCTTATAAACTTCCCCATTTCCAATAATACAAGAATTTACATGTAACCTATACATATATTCATAGGTACTTACTTGAACAAAGTTACTAGATTTTGATTATTTTTATGATGAGTCATTTGAGTAATTTCGCTGTGATTATTATACTACTTATCACGCATCTTCTACAATGACCATAATGACAATGTATTTATGTTTCAATTATTGCAATGGTAAAGGGCATTTACCATTTAAAATGCCGATCAATTTGTATAATTTTATATTATAAAATTAAACCCAAGTATAGTCTAGTTAGTATATGTATATGTATAAATCAACCTAGTCTTAAGTTACTAAGATATTATTTACTTTTTACATGCACATCGAAGAGCAAATGCAGTTAATCAGTCAACAATGGTGAACTACATTCAAGGCAAGATGAGATAGATATCAAAAGGACAGTGGAATACTTGGTCAAGAACTTTAATTATGATGAAGAATAGCTCCTCCAAGAAAGGTAGTATACATCCTTGGTGTTGAAAAATTGCTAAACGGTGTCCGTGCTTAAATTAGCCTTGAATATAAGATTCTATTAAATAGTATGTACTCGTAAGTAATGTAAACAAAAATGTACTATATAATGCATCAATCTGTGTGTTCTATAAATATGCATTAAGGCAACTTGCCTTTTTTAATCTAAATATTTCGTTAAGGTACCTATCTTACGAAAGTATAACCACAGGTAAACGTGAGTACCTACGAAGAATAGTGTAAAATAGTCTTCATACCTACTGCGTAAAATAGTCAAAATATAAATGAACGTCATAAAGCATTCATACACAAATCTACCGAGTTTCACGGTAAGCTCCATTAAGGCTTGGGTTTTGTGTACTAATTAAAGGAGGATATGTATATTTGGTATATATGTATTAGATACTTAAATACGTAGAAAAGAACCATGACTGAGGAACCAATATTTTTGTAATAAATACTACTTACGCGAAGAGATGCACCCTCCGAGATTTGAACCTCGCTTCGCAAGCAGGGTGACTACTGACTATCGATTAAATTATGGAGGCCGTCATGTAATGTCTACAACAAAAGTATACAAGTGCTATCTTTTACCATGGATAAATAAACGATCGTTTCACATTTAATTTTATTACAAAGGAAACCATTATCGTTTCGCGCATATTTTTAGTTTTATCTTTGAAAATCGTAATAGAAAAGAGATCTCTATATTGTGTACGGGTATAAATAAATAATTTTATTTTTCTTCAATTCATTTCTGTTGTGTTTGCAGGGAAGTCAAGTCCACCTAGAAGAGCTCCGAGGCATATTGTCTTGTCGTGTCTTCACCCAGAATCTGTTTTGTCATGACGTATGATGTCAAAGTGATTCTCCCACTAGGAAATTAGTTATTAATTCGTTATTCATTAGTCGAGCTTTTGGCGGCAAGTCACTTTCAGGCTAGAGGAAAAAAACTGGGGACTCTCAGAACTTGGTACACGCATTTCGTTTGTGGCTGTCATACATGTGGATTATGTTATTTACAGCAATATTTTACAAGTCGATAGGCCCAAAATAATAAGGCTTAAATTGTGCGAATGCGTGACGATATTGTGTGTGTGTGTGTGGATAGACGATATATTTCTATAATAGATAGGTACAATATTATATACTATAGGTACTGAAATAGGAAGATATACTTATATTGAAATAACTAGAAAACAACCATGACCAAGGAACAAATATTCGTCTTCGCCGGGATTCGAATCTTTAACCTCCAGTTTCGTAGGCATAGTCAATGCTAGCTAGGTTATGGACGCAGACAAGTAGAGTTTCCAGTGTCAATAGCAGACTATCAGCAGAAAAGGAAGTCGCCCGTAGGTGCATATTTAAGTATTTTCTCGTAGAAGGTGCGCTATATGACGATCTTACATTAATTTAAGCAACTAATAAGCAATACAGGATTTTTGTTAGATACCATTTCCGATGGCGGGTTCGTTGGGAAATCCTAAAATTTTGGAAACTTCTAAACGGATTTTTTTTATCAGTTAAGTTCCTCAAGTATTGAGAAATTGCGTTCATTCTTGAAATCCACGTTTACATAGATGTTTAGTACTTTCATGTACAGTCGAAGACAAAATAAGGGGTATACAAAAACGTTCAAAAATATGTCCCAGTGCACTCTAATTCTGTGTAATAAGAACGTCGTAACATATTTATGAACGGATTCTTTCGATACTTATTTTTGCACTTGACTGTACATATATTATCAAGCGTATTCATATAAATATTACATTTTTATCAAGTAAAGGGTAAAGAGATGGGAGATGAATACCTTACAGACAACTAAAGTCAAATTAACATTCTCTATCTATTAATGGTGTGCTGGTTTCCTGCTGCGTAGCATAACCAAAACTCTACGGGAATACAATGGGGGGCCCATCGAGACTTCTGTCGACTTTTGCTATCGACATAGAGACATAGGGTCGGCAAAACGTATGTGACATCACTGAAGATGCCCACGTTTATAAGCTGCAGTAGCTGTTTACCATCAGGTTACTTGTTTGTCATGGTAGAATATAATATAACAAACGTGGAACTGCTGGTGACTACGGAACAATCACAAAATATGATACATTTATGTTGACCTTATTTCATTTCCGCATAATCTTGTAGCCTTTTGGGATCATAATTACAACGGAGCCGGTTTGATTCTTGTGGTTAAAGATTGAAACAGACATTATATTGTATAATATATTATAACTAGGTACCTACTACTTTTTCATATTTAAGACAATTACAGATTATGAATATAATTTAGTGATTCTTCGGCTTCTTATTTGGTTCATGCCTTTTGAGCTGAATTATCTGAGTAGCGTTAGCTTCACGGTGTCATGTTACCTTTGAACGCCTTACATCTTACACAAGATATGGCTAAAAAAATACACCAAAACTTCGAACCTAATCGAGCAAATGTACCTAAGCCATACGTAAAAGTGTGAGAATCGCTTTGACAGCTGACATCATGGCACCTAAAGGTGTTCTTGGCGTTCAAGTGAAGATTATTTCGATACGGTAATTATTTATACAATTAGGTTTGAGTGTATTCATATAATTATATGCTCTTATACGCTTTAACACTACTAAAGACAGAGCCGACTTACAACATAATTTCGTCCCTAAATATTGGCCGGCCAGTCAGAGCCGCCATAGTCGTCTGTTTCTGTCTACGTGTGAAAGAAAGAGATGTTACATAATTGTTGACTTATGCAATATAATATTCAAATGTTTACTATTTCTTCTATATACTAATATAGTAGAAATAGTAGACTAAAATATAATATTCAAATGTTTATTATTTCTACTATATACTAATATAGTAGAAATAGTAAACATTCGAATATTATATTGCATAAGTCAACAATTATGTAACGTCTCTTTCTTTCACACGTAGACAGAAACGTCTGTTTCTGTCTACGTGTGAAAGAAAGAGATGTTACATTCAAATGTTTATATTCAAATGTTTACTTATTTTGACATTATATTCAAATGTTTACTATTTCTTCTATATACTAATATAGTAGAAATAGTAGACTAAAATATAATATTCAAATGTTTACTATTTCTACTATATACTAATATAGTAGAAATAGTAAACATTCGAATATTATATTGCATAAGTCAACAATTATGTAACATCTCTTTCTTTCACACGTAGACAGAAACAGACGACTATGGCGGCTCTGACTGGCCGGCCAATATTTAGGGACGAAATTATGTTGTAAGTCGGTTCTGTCTTTAGTAGTGTTAAAGTGTGTAAGAGCATATAATTATATGAATACATTACTATTTATTCTATGTAAATATAAAATCCGTCAATAAGGGACCTTTGAAGTTTCCATCGGATTGTCTATGTTATTATTTGTCTGTCAAGTCTTATCATGTATTGAAATGGTTTTTGTGTAATAGAGGTATAGATCTTAATCACGTCTAAAAACCGACATGATAAAAACTTAAGCAACTATTTTCCGTACACGTAAATTAAGAAAATTCAGAGTTGTCATTTCTTACCACCACTTTTTTCATACGCAGCAAGCTGTGACTTATGTGTATTTTAAGATTATTAAGGACAAGACTATATGTATTAAATGCTACATAAAACGTGACTAAATCATGTGGCAATCTATGAGGAATACGTGTATTCATCATCATCAGACTACATCAGCCTATCGCTGGGCAAAAGCCGCTTTTATTGTTTATACCTACGCAGGACGCAGTAGGAGGTAAATGCCCATACTTAATCGCCATGCTAGGCCAGCGGGTCGGCGATCGCAGTTGTGTGCCCACTATGATGACGCTGCTGTCCATCATCATCAATAAATCCGTCGTCGTGACACTTTATATAATGTAGTCGACGTTTACGATACGCACAGGAAGAGTTGGGATGGTGAGAAATGTATTCTTACCGCCGTCATGCTGCGGCGCGTATTATGGCATATGTGTATTATCGATATGATTATCTGCGCCCAACACCCGCAAGGTTCCACCCTAGTAGCCTCGGCATCGCTTTTCAGTCTTTGCGTTGTTTCCGTTATATGTGTGTAACGCTGGCAGTAAGCCGTCGCCAGACTTCGAAGCACTCTTCGAGAGGTTTCGGAAGGATGGATGTAGCTTTGGTGGCTTTAGACGACCCATAAAAATACTGAGGAAAACAACGGAAGACGTTGGGCGGTCTTGTTCCTAATCATTATTTCAACTAACAATTTTGATACGTCAATATATTTTTGTAAATTAGCTTTGTTATACAATGTGTGTAATGTGTACCTAAAGAGGGTTATAAGCTTATAAGGTTCGATGAAACAATCACGCTAACAATGTATCTATGACATGTACGAGTATAACAACATTCAGTAGGATTTATGGAATACAAAACTAGGACTCGCTTACACGCTTAAAAACTTATAACTTCGCAGGTAAAAGGAGTATTGGAGGAAGTACATATGTAAGTAATTAAGGTAGAGCAGCAGAATACCCAGATCCCGAGGTAAGTATCAGGTTCGACGCCAAATACCGGTATATAAGTCACGGCCTGCTTATTATTATTCATGTTCATTGATTATCTGGGAAATAGCAATCAGTAACAGGATAAACGCTTCCAAAATAAGTTGTACTCGTACGCTATTTCATTTCAAGAGTCTGATCAAAAAAATGGATGGGAAATAGTATGAGCATCGCTAGCATCTTCAAGCATCTGTACCAGCCTGCTGAGCTCAATTGATAAAGATCATCGATATTTATCAGGCGTGTGCCGTATATAATTGTATGTATGTATTTATAAATTGTACCAATTGCCAAACACAAAGGAGTTTCATGACTCGCACTATACCTGTTTCCCTGTATCCTATATACCTACTTAATAATTAATTATGAATATTACTTTATTCTTTGAATATCATAACATAACTTACAAGTAAACCGCTTATGCTTTAATAGGTACCCGCATGAAAAAATTGTCTGCTAAGTTAACCGTATATTGAATGATAACTTAATGGTCACTGGTGCAAGTGTTGGAAACATTTAGTTGAGGAGCACTAGTAATGGACACTTCAAACGTAGTCCTAAGAATATATAGGATACCTAAGGTTCTAAAGTTTATGTCGGGAAACAATGCATAACTCTTACTTTAAATAAAAAGGAATATTCATAATAATGTACCTACACGGTTCCACATGTACGGAATCACTTATAGTCAAAGACACAATTGGAATCCAATAGGGTCCTTGACCATTACGAGGGTTGCGTAGTGAAACCCGATAAGTCGAACAAACCGATTTTTTAAATACGAACTATATACACCAGCGTCAAGTTGTTAATTAAATTGGTAATATCTGAGCGTTTCAACCGCTTAATTTTGGTGGCATCATTTTTGCCGAAGTTTCTAAACGTCTCAATGTTATACTTCGTCATTTCATTTAGTATAAGGTACCGTTCCTCCTTCAAATGACATGACAAGTAGCACATTGTAACCAATAGAAACTTCGGCAAGAATGTTGCCACCAAAATTAAGCGGTTGAAACGCTCGGATATTCACCCACCTACCTATACTATGTAGGAGGCTAGCATATCTTGTGTTTAACAGTAGCACGCTGCTTTTTCGCGGCTACCAGTCTCTTTTTAATCAGTATAATCGAAAAGAGATGGCTAGCTGCGTGTTGCTTTCATACACAAGATGTGCTAAGGCCACTGTGTCTCATGGCGGAGATCACTGTGGGGCTAGAATATCTTGTATTTGACAGCAACTTACAGATACACATCTCCTTTTAATCTATGCAATCGAAAAGAATCTGGTAGGTGCAAGTTGCTGTTAAGCACAAGATGTGCTAGGGCCACTGATTCACCTCATTGGAGTAGGTGGAGTTATGAGAATATTTTTATTTTGTATGGGATACTCCAAAGCTATGAAAAATACTATTGTAATTGTAATAAAATAAAATTGTTAAAAAGGTCCTAATTGTTTCATTTACTATAACTATAAAACATTAACCCATTCATTGCTGACGCCCCATATTTTTAATTATCACGCAGCGCCGCCGCCTTCTACGCGACGACGCGAATTCGCGTCCACGGCATCACGTTAACATTTCAATGGACGCGAATTCGCGTCCGCGGCATTAGGTTATATTATCACACTTCACGGACGCGAATTCGCGTCTGCGGCATTAGGTTATTTCACACTTGAAGGACGCTAATTCGCGTCCTCGGCATCTTGTTTACGCATACACAGGACGCGAATTCGCGTCTTCGGCATCCGAGATAAGAATTATGAAAATTACAAATGCATTGAATCCAGAAACCAGCGACGGTATAATATTATCCTCCATAAATAAAATAACATTTTGGTATCCATTCATTGCTGACGCCCCATATTTTTAATTATCACGCAGCGCCGCCGCCTTCCACGCGACGACGCGAATTCGCGGCCACGGCATCACGTTAACATTTCAATGGACGCGAATTCGCGTCCGCGGCATTAGGTTATATTATCACACTTCAAGGACGCGAATTCGCGTCTGCGGCATTAGGTTATTTCACACTTAAAGGACGCTAATTCGCGTCCTCGGCATCTTGTTTACGCATACACAGGACGCGAATTCGCGTCTTCGGCATCCGAGATAAGAATTATGAAAATTACAAATGCATTGAATCCAGAAACCAGCGACGGTATAATATTATCCTCCATAAATAAAATAACATTTTGGTATCAGCTTTTAAGTACAGTTGATTTCTAGCAAAAAAAAAGAAATAACTCGAGGACGCGAATTTGCGTCCTCGGCATCACGTTTACGCATACATAGGACGCGAATTCGCGTCTTCGGCATTGAATGGGTTAAGGTTGTTCGATTGCCATATATATTAGAGAAAATTCGCATATTTTTATAATGTGGTAATACGTTACGGCTTGCTAAACCACAAGCAATTCTTTACGCTTAGCACATGTTCGGAGCGACAGTATGTCGCTGCGAGATAGATTTCCCGTCTTTTACTTACTATATTAATAAAAGAGGGACGGATAATCTATCTCGACATATTGTCGCACCAATCATGTGCTAACCGTACTTATATGGAAATCAAACCACTTTAATGCGGGAATTACACTGAGCCGTGCACCTAAAGCAAAGTCTGTTGCTTAGTAACGACGCATGATGCATTAGACGAACAACGACGAAGTGTAATTGTCACTTAATGCGAAAAGTTTGATTTATTATAAATCCATTATTCATCGATAAATGAAGGGATTATTTTATAGTGTTAAATATTATTTGACATAAACCAATAAAAATACAAATCTAGGTACAGCATGCTTATAAAACCGTAAGAGTAGTTCCAAAATCTATGCCTCTCTTTTCATTGTAAGCTTTATCACGTTGTGGTGCTGCTGGGGCATATACATACGGGATAGAAATACATAGTAATTGAGACTGATAGATATTTTAGAGTAACGTAGGCATCAGGCTAGCATAATATCTTATGCGCAACACCAACACGCGCTCTTCTCACGGGCTACTAGTCCCTTATTGATTGTATTGATAAAAAAGAGACGGGTAGCCCTATGAAGGCCGCGAGCTACTGTCAATCACCAGTTGTACTAGGACCGCATACACAGTTTTAAAACCATAGACATAAGCGTTATGCGAAGCATTTGACGATTCTAGTTCACCTACTCGCCGCCAATTTGATTATTCTATTGGTCGCTAGATGTCTTTAGTAAAATAAAAATTAATATTTAAGCTATTTATTGCTATGATTATCGGGCATTTCAATTCTAATTTCGACCATTTTAATATACATACGTACGTGTAGCATTTAGACATCATTATTACTACTTGTATTGATTTTGCATTCTTTCGTGTAAATCACGATGTCATTATTAACTCAAAAAAATATTTAAGAATACAATTTGAGCTATTTCACAAAAACAAAACAATATATCATTAAAGGTTAGCGTAATTTATTAACGAATTCACCTTATCATATAAAAATACGGACACCCTAGGGCTTGTAAACATTCTAAGAGTGACTGACGAAACTGACGTTGATTTTACACTTGTGATTAATATTTTTAAGAAACGCTATTCATAACTACTTGTATTTTATACACTACATACATTCCCCTGACACATGCCAGACACAAGTCGGCCATTTTATTGTAGAATAGTAGATGACATATATTGTCACTTAAATTTTAAAAGGACGTATTTTCTTCTTATGAAGATTATGATGCACATGAGTGACAATGACATTAACATAACATTTATAATGGCCATTGCGTTTCCACTTTGCTTAGTAAATAAACCTCTTTTTTACTCTATGATTACTACAAGTGCTACCTCCATGTAGCACTTGTAGAATCATTTGTTAGAGAAACAGAATTAAAACACACTTGTGCAATTGAGTTTTATATGTAAACTTGTAGACTTGTGAACTTGTAATGTACGAGAAATAGGCCCCTGATTTAAAGCCAGTTACCTATTGGGATTTTATTCCTATTTCGAAGCTGGTAACGAAATTTTGGTTACCAAATGATACTTAAGGGGTAAACTCATGGTAAGAACAAAGGACATTATTCGTTTTCTAAATGCTGTGCTGAACGCGCGCTCCACACGCAAGCGACACTGCGGGAGAGGTGACAAATCTGACAGTTGTCTTATCTGTTAGAAACTATTTCGAAAACAAGACTTTTTAAGGACAGTACAACTTTTAAGCGTAGTTAAGAATGCATTTTATAACTACATAGTATAAAATAAAGTCACTTTTTCTGTCCCTATGTTCCTTTGTTCGCTTGAATTTTTCAAACTACGCAACGGATTTTGATGAGATTTTTGAATAGGTAGAGTAATTCAAGAGGAATGTTTTTATGTAGGTATAGTACCCGTGCGAAGCAGGGGCGGGTCACTAGTATTTTATATGGGCCGACTTAAAGGAATTAAAAGTATGTATCTTGCATTTTTTAATTCAGTTTTTATTTTCAAAACTGAAAATAAATTAAATATAACTAACCTAACCTATACAATCTCTCATCAACTCCGACGACGAGGTGGAGGCTATGTATGATGATATCTCAAAAGCCATGCATAGCTCCAGAACCTACTTCACCGTTGTTATGGGGGACTTCAACGCGAAACTGGGCAAGAGAGACGGTGACGAGCTGAGGGTGGGGCAATTTGGGGTTGGACGTCGGAACCACCGGGGCTATCTGCTGGCTGGTTTCTTGGAGAAGGAGGGACTCTACATGATGAACTCCTTTTTTAAGAAACGCGAGCACAGAAAATGGACTTGGATGAGTCCCGACGGTGCAACTAAAAACGAGATCGACTTCATCATGTCGACGAAGAGACATATATTCAACGATGTTTCTGTGATCAGTACGGTTAAAACCGGAAGCGATCACCGCTTGGTAAGAGGCACGTTGAATATATGTCCTAAGCTAGAACGCTCGCGACTGATGAAGTCTACGCTCCGTCCTGCACTCCATCTTCAAAACCCCGAGAGCTTTCAGCTGGAACTCCAAAACCGTTTCGATTGCCTAGGCGATGATGTGGACGTATTCAACGACGGGTTTGTGGAAGCTGTCCATAGCGCTGGGTCTAAGTTTTTTAAGGCCCAACGGACAAATAAGACCAGAAAGCTCTCAGACTCCACTCAGGAACTAATGGAAAAAAGGAGTGAACTGGTTCTACAATCCTCAGTTGATGCGACTTTATACCGGCAGCTCAACAGACGGATCTCTAAGTCCCTCAAACGCGATATGCGCCAATTCCGTACCAAGTGTATAGAAGAAGCCATCGAGCGGAACAAGGGCTCTAAAGTTTTTGCAAGGGATCTGTCTGTTGGGCAAAGCCAGCTCGCCAAATTAAAGACTGAGGATGGTAGAATCGTCACATCCAAATATGAGTTGCTGACTGAGATAGAGGGTTTTTATGGACAGCTGTACACGTCAACTAGCAGACCCGAAGTTGATCTAGCGGAAGACCTCAGAGCTAGACTGACCCGACACTACACAGAAGACATCCCGGACATCAGCCTGTGCGAGATTAGAATGGCTCTTGAACAGCTCAAAAATAACAAGGCACCTGGGGAGGACGGAATTACAGCTGAGCTTCTGAAGGCGGGTGGTAAACCGGTCCTTATGGCCCTTCAGAAGTTGTTCAATTCCGTCTTACTGGAAGGGAGAACGCCAAAGGCATGGAACAGAGGTGTGGTGGTATTGTTCTTCAAAAAAGGTGACAACGCTTTATTGAAGAACTACCGACCCATATCACTTTTGAGCCATGTCTATAAGCTGTTTTCAAGAGTCATTACGAATCGTCTTGCACGCAGGTTTGATGACTTCCAGCCTCCCGAACAAGCCGGGTTCCGAAGAGGCTTTAGTACCGTAGACCACATCCATACGCTTCGCCAGGTTATACAGAAGACCGAAGAATATAACCTGCCCCTCTGTTTAGCGTTTGTGGACTACGAGAAAGCCTTCGATTCGATCGAAACCTGGGCAGTACTACAGTCTCTCCAACGGTGCCAAGTCGACTACCGCTATATCGAGGTGTTGAAGTGTTTGTACAAGAGCGCCACAATGTCAGTCCGACTCCAAGACCAGAGCTCGAAGCCTATTCTGCTGCAGCGGGGAGTTAGGCAGGGAGATGTCATCTCCCCTAAGCTGTTTACCGCTGCACTGGAGGATGTCTTTAAGACTCTGGACTGGAGAAGGCTGGGTATCAACATAAACGGCGAGTACCTCACTCACCTTCGATCCGCTGACGATATAGTAGTCTTGGCTGAAACCTTGGAGGACTTAAGTACTATGCTCGTTGGTCTCAGTAAAGCCTCCGAGCGAGTTGGTCTTAAGATGAACATGGATAAGACGAAAATCATGTCAAATTCCCATGTAGCACCAACTCCCGTAATAATCGGAGACTTTACACTCGAAGTTGTAGACGAATATATATACCTAGGACAAACTATCCAGTTAGGTAGGTCCAACTTCGAGAAAGAGGTCAATCGTCGAATCCGACTCGGTTGGGCAGCGTTCGGGAAGCTACGACACATATTTTCGTCCAATATTCCGCAGTGTTTGAAGACGAAAGTCTTTGATCAGTGTGTGTTGCCAGTGATGACATACGGTACTGAAACGTGGCCGCTTACAATGGGCCTCATAAGAAGGCTCAAAGTCACCCAAAGGGCAATGGAGAGGGCTATGCTAGGAGTCTCTCTGCGTGATCGGATTAAAAATGAGACCATCCGCAGCAGAACCAAAGTAACCGAAATATCTCTCCGAATCGCTAAACTGAAGTGGCAGTGGGCGGGGCACATTGCGCGTAGAACCGATGGCCGTTGGGGCGGGAAGGTTCTTGAGTGGCGGCCACGTACCGGAAGGCGTAGCGTGGGTAGGCCCCCCACAAGGTGGACTGATGACCTGGTGAAGGTCGCAGGAGTCCGCTGGATGCGGGTGG
The DNA here is from genome assembly GCA_025490895.1 of Thaumatotibia leucotreta. Taxonomy (NCBI): domain Eukaryota; kingdom Metazoa; phylum Arthropoda; class Insecta; order Lepidoptera; family Tortricidae; genus Thaumatotibia; species Thaumatotibia leucotreta. Next base: position 61,041 of record JALPQI010002425.1, read on the forward strand.
CGCAGGACCGGTCATTGTGGCAATCTTTGGGAGAGGCCTATGTTCAGCAGTGGACGTCTTTCGGCTGATATGATGATGATGATATGATGAACCTATACAATGTAGGTAGGTATCTATGATTGGCCCTTGTGGCATTGTACCGAGGATGCTGGCGGCATTTCCTCGCTGTATCGCAATACTAATGCGTTGCGCGAGGTCGCCAGCTCTTCTGTCTTTAGTTACGTCAACCAGACGTTTCGCGACTTCTACACAAACTTTAAATGAGCTTACCGTGTAACTAGGTGTGGTGTAAGGGTGTCCCATGATATTTATGTATTTAATCAAGTTTTTATCTAATACAAAATGTGCGACTAAAGCTACGAGTACCTTTTTCATCGAAAACATCAGAAGACATACCTCGAACTTCGACAATCTTAAATTTCGATCATCTGTCTCTTTCACTCAAATAACGCCTGCATTTGAGTGACAGAGATCGAAATGTACTATTCGTAGCAGACCCTCAGTTTACCTGTCCTATCGTATACATCAGTTTTACAGTGTCATAAAAAGAGGGCCTACTACGAACCACGATCGACGCTTTTCCTCCCTTTCACCCTTATGTGGGAATGTCCAAGAGGGAGAAAGGCAAAATATATCGATAGTGTTTCAGTAGGCCCTCTATTTATGGCCGTAACAGGCCTTTAAATTACGAGGACATCACTTACCTCGACGTCAACTTGGGCTGGGGTACTAAAGATTTTGCATGTTTCGCGTTTATTGGGGATTTCAGGCGTGAAAGGGTGTATTGGGATCTTGAAGTTACGGTGTTTAGTTTAGAAGAATTTATGAGAGTCGTAGATATTTTCAATATAGCACGAAAAAGACGAATGACACAAATATACCTGCTGGTTTGTTTGTAACTGGCGTGGAATACATTTAAAAACGATTGTAGTTCATTTTGTGGAAAAACTCAAATTGTTTTATTAAAATTGCCAACATAGTACCGTCACTTCTGCAAACCATTCCGTTATAACTAGGTAAAATATTTCATTAAAATGATTCGAAAATAAAACGATAAAAATAATATAGTAAACAAAATACCATTTCCAACCATTGGCCGTCACACTCGACAAATCGTGCACACTCGAGCCCCTCTAAGCTCGGCCGCTAATCGCTCCCCCGGGCATTATTTCCCTCGGAGGAGTCCGGACAATATTATAATCCCCGGGAACGCTTATGAAAATGTTTAAATAAATCTTTTCTGTTCTAAAAATATCTGGGCTCATATTTTTATTTTGCATAACATCACATCATATTGTTTCATCATTTAAAACCGGCTCCGCGTGTGATACGCCAATTTTTTGCCGCTGATTACAATAAAATTAATACAAAGTTAACGGAAATCAATTGGGAGGCGCAACTGAATACACATATTATTGAAACAGCAGTCAACGAATTCTACTCTACTGTAAACAATGTTATACAAGAATTTGTTCCTTCAAAAACGGTAACAAAGCCTAGTAATTTTCCTTCCTGGTACTCCCCTAATCTTATTACATTAATCAAGAAAAAAAACAAAATACACAAAAAATGGAAAGTATATGGACGCGTTGCTGACTACAACACTTTCTCTAATTTGCGATCAAAAATTAAAAAGGAAGAAGTCTCTTGTTACAATTTATTTATTTCCAGGGCTGAGAATAATATAAAAATCAACTCTAAGTCGTTTTGGTCATTTATAAAATCCAAGAAAGATAACACTGGTATTCCCGATTCACTTTATTTCGATAATATTATTGCAAGTGATGGTCCCAGCATAGCTAATTTGTTTAATGACTTTTTTCATTCAGTATTTGAACCTGCTCACTCTTCTACGTCTTTTATCAATAACCCACAAAATTGCATAATTAATAGCGTTCAAATTGATGAACCTCTAGTAGAGAAATATTTAGAGAAATTGGATGAATCCAAAGGCAGTGGCCCAGACGGCATTCATCCTGTGTTTTTAAAACGCTGCTGTAAGTCTCTTGCATTACCAGTGTGTATACTCTACAACATCTCTCTTAAATCTGGGTCTTTACCAAAAATTTGGAAAAAGTCCATTATTGTGCCTATTTTTAAAAGCGGTGACAAACACAATATCAGTAACTACCGTGGCATTTCTAAATTATCAGTACTTCCTAAACTATTCGAAAAAATAATTTACGACAGGCTCTACCCAACAATAAGACCGATGTTAATAACACAGCAGCACGGGTTCATTACTAAACGTTCGACTGAGTCTAATTTGTGCGAGCTCCTTGACTATGTTCTAAGCGCAATGGATAAGAATTGTCAAGTTGATGCTATATATACCGACTTTTCGAAGGCCTTTGACAAGATCTCCCATTCGGTCTTGTTAGGGAAACTTGAAATGTTTGGTATACATGGAGATTTGCTGCGATGGCTCACGTCGTATTTGCGGGATAGAACGCAAGCGGTAACTATCAAAGGCTACACTTCTACCTTCGTGCCTATTACTTCAGGGGTCCCGCAGGGCTCCCATTTAGGGCCACTGCTATTTAACATATACATCAATGATATAATTAACTGTTTTATTAATTCTAAAGTGTTATTGTATGCTGACGACACCAAGATATTTGCCGCTGTAAAATCCGAGGCTGATTGTGTCAATTTACATGATGACCTTAATAGATTAAATAACTATTGTTCAATTAATAACCTGTATTTAAACATAAAGAAGTGTTCGATTATTACTTTTACGCGTAAATGTAATCCTATAATATTTAATTATACCATAGGAAACCAGCCACTTACTAGAGTTAATGAGGTCAGAGATTTAGGAGTATATTTAGACAGCGAAGTTCAGTTGGTGTCACACGTAGATAAGATAACATCTAAGGCTTATAAAATGCTAGGTTTCATTTTTAGGCAAGGTAAGGATTTCAAAAACCCGACGACGCTACTTTTATTATATAACGCATATGTAAGGTCAAACTTGGAATATGCGTCTACAGTCTGGAGTCCTCATTTCTCAGTTCACATAAATTCATTAGAGAGAATCCAAAAAAAGTTCCTTCAACGTATGAAGTTTAAGTTTCGGTCCTTTAAACCCGACAATTTTGAGTCCCTGGAAGTACGACGAGAAAAACGAGATGTAATTTTCTTGTTTAAATTATTGAATAATTTAACGGATTCAGAAGAATTATTAGGAAAAGTCTCATTTAAATGTCCCACGTATCGCACACGTTCCACCGCTTTGTTATCTGTTCCGTTCAGTCGCAAAAAGTATGTTAATAATAAATTTTTATCAAGAGCCTGTAATACTTATAATCAGAAGTTTTCACAAATTGATTTGTTCCAACATAATTATAATAGATTTGTTTCTGCCATAAAAAAAATAATAATAATAAAAAGAAAAATAATACTAGCAAATTGAATTAAATTATAATCTTATAATCTTCTTTAAAACTCTATTTTTAACGTTAGAATTTAATTAATGATAATGAACGGTAAATTTATGTTGCAATTTTTTGGTTGTTTGTTTTAAATTTTAGACTTGTAGTTTCATACTAATTTCCATATTCCAAATTCTATATTTAATCATGCATGTATAACTATTTATCAATGCCTGTTAATTAATCTTTTTTTTTTTATTCTAATTACTTTTATCATTGTTCGGAGCAAAGAATTTTGTAATAGCTCTAAGTGGAAACTGTTTTGGCTTATGAGTTAACTGTGTTTGTTTGCCTTAATGTATTATTTTGTGCTGTATGTTTCCCAAATAAATAAAATAAAAAAAAAAATAAAATAAAAATCATCAGCCGCTGATAGTCCACTGCTGGACGTAGGCCTCTCCTATTAAATATGCGTAGGTATAGACGCATTAGGAGGTAAATGCCCATAATCACCACGCTGGGCAAGCGGATTGGCGATCGCAGTAATGTGTCCACTATGATGACGCTGGTGCCCATCATCAATCGTTATTAAAAATGGTCAGTGACACTTCAATCCCTTAGTCGACTCTTACGACACCCACAGGAGGAGTTGGGGTGGTGATAAATGTATTCTTACTGCCGTCACCACACGGCACTTCTCTCTTCACAAATCTTCTCTGTTCCAAAAATATCTGGGTTTATATTTTTATTTTGCATAACAGCCAATTATTTAGTTAGGTATGAATATAGTGACGGTGACAACGGTAAGATCACCAACTTTTGTCCTGGGTGTTTTAAGAGTCGACTAAAGAAGTGTCACTGATCATTTTGTCGAAGATTGATGATCGGCAGCAGCATTATCATTGTGAGCACACTACTACTGCGATCGCCAAACCGCTTGTCCAACGTGGCAAACCTAACTCCAGCAGTGTACTGAGATAGCCTACGAACAAATAAAACATGGAAGCCGCACGCCATAGTAAATTACCTTTCAAAAACGGTCCTGAATTTTAGTTGACAAATGTCACCCCTTCTTTAATCCATCACGGCAATGAATTTCAATGCCAACCTATAAAAACTTAAACCGCCATTTAAAAATAGTTGTGATTGGTCCATAAAACTTTTTATTGGCGATATTCTATAACCATTTGTCAAAGATCTTGCGCCAAAATATGCGCGGTGTTAAGAAAAGCGCTATGTCCTGCCCATCTTGCCACAATTGAACAATTGATTTTGGGGGCATTTTTGAGCTGGCGTTAGACGTCCATGTTATATATGGTCGCAGGAGATAGCTGATGATGAAAGTTTTTAATGTAGATAAAAACACTTACTTTGTCTATTTTGTAACTAAATTAAAAAGCTAGTGGTGGTAGACAGAATACTGCTGCAATATCATCATGAAAACTTGCTTTTTAAGTACTACGTAAAATCGCTGTAAGCGGGTTAACGGGTCAAATAAAGATTAACAAACATAGGGGAAACCTAAAAACCCTGTAAAATAGTATTTTCGCAAGAAAATTTAGCAATAAATTCGTTTCATCAGCGTAATAAAAACTTTTAGTGTAATGGATAGTAAATATACAAGATGATTGAAAGATCGATGCAAAGCTTTAAGACGAAGTATAGACCATTTAGAACCATTTAAGCCATGGTTGTCTTTGACGAAGTCTGACTATTCTTTTTTAATAATTTTGCCGAAATAGCCAAAGTTTAAAGATAACTGCTATGTTTTGAGCGCAAATAGTCGGGAGTTCCTCATAGACAATCATGGCTTACATGATTCTAAATGGTATAAGTATACTTACTTCATCTTAAAGCTTTGCATGGGTCGTCCAATCACCCTGTATTATTTTTCCGCATACGTATTAATATTTTTGTATACGTATAATAATCTTAGTAAGCTCCCAAGCGTTCCTCTTATAAGTAGGCATACTTATTTATTTGATATAAAAATAAGGCTGTTAATATAATAATGTATCTACTCATCTAGTTACAATACGGCTCATAATAGACGCTAAACTGTTGTAATTCTTGTGATCCATCAAGGGCCGACAAGCCCACGGGGTCTGGGACTATTTATATCAAATCAGACTTGGCTTTGACGCCATCTTGATGGAGTGCTTGATATCAAGGGAAATGTTCTCTTTATATAGCTAGATTTCATTTGTTAATTATCTATGGAGATACAACATATGGCTTTGCCACGTGGTGACGTCAGTAAGAATATATTTGTCATCTCGCTAACTCTTCCCGCTGGGGTCGGAAGAGCTAACTGAGGGATTGAAGTGTCACACATTCTTTGATAGAAGATTGATGATGGGCAGCAGCGTCATCATAGTGGACACATTACTGCGATCACCAATCCGCTTGCCCATCGTGGCGGTTATGGGCATTTACCTCCTAATGAGTCTATTTTCATAATTGATACGTCCAGCAGTGGACTGAGATAGGCTGATGATGATGTCAAAGCTAATGGGGTACACGAACGAAGAAGATATTTAAAAAAAAAAATTCTTGGGACATCTTATACAAATCGACCTAGCCCCACGGTAAGTTTAATTAAGGCTTGTAATGTGGGTACCAAGCGACGATATATATAAAAGATATATACATTATAGACTATATACATAGAGATACTTAAATACATAGACAGCCATGACCAAGGAACAAATATTTGTGATAAATAAATACACAAATAATGCCCTCGCCGGGATTCGAACCCGGAACCTCCAGCTTCGTAGGCAGGGTCACTACCAACTAGGCTACGGAGGCTGACAAATAGCTATGATCGTATTTCTCCGCGGTATTATGCGTTTAAAAAAATGACGGCTGTGGACATAAAATGTTATTTAACACTGATTAGACACACAATAATTTGTTTGAAACAGGCACACGGCAATACAACCAAAGTTTATTTTCAAGTTACTATAACAGACCTAACACATAAATGCCCTCGTTAAGATTCAAACCTGGAACCTCCAGCTTCGTAGGCAGTGTCCCAACTAGGCTACGGAGACAAATGTAGTGTCTATACGCGCATCAAGTAACAGAAGGCTCGGTCGTTAGAGGACGAGTGCAAGCTGCACGCCGCCGGCCGATATTGCATCGAATCAATGCACATCTATCATCCGATCAGGAAGTAACGTCTTCGGGTATTAGGGTCATACGTTGTTTGGGCCGTGTGGTGAACGGCAGTAAGAATACATATGTCACCACCCCAACTCCTCTTGCGGGTGTCGTAAGAGTCGACTAAGGGATTGAAGTGTCAATGACCATTATTTGATAAAAGATTGATGATGAGCAGCAGCGTCATCATAGTGGATAGATTACTACATCGAATCAATGCACATCTATCATCCGATCAGGGAGTAACGTCTTTGGGTATTAGGGCCATTTGTTTATTGTTTGCTTGTAATACTAAAATGTCTTCTAAACGGTTGGTTAAAAGTTTTTATTGAATAGTTATTTATGTGGCTGGTGCTGATGAAAGGGTATGCTATCAGGAATAAGAAAAAAACACTACTTTTTCTAATTTATTTTATTGTAGGCATAATTTTAGGTTATTATACATTTTAAATGCGCCTTCGTTTGCTTAGTATTAAATAACGAGAAGTATTTTTATTGCGTCTCGACGATTCCTTATTCAATATTCATACAATATCGCAATGGATTTTCTTTCTCTTACAATGTCAGACATGTTTGCGTCGTCAGTCTCCCAATAAGATTTATTCAGACACTAAATGGACTCACGTTTCACCTCAAAATCACCTCTTTGTGAAACTTCGAGGCTCATAATTTTCTAATGCAGCCACCTTTAGCTTACAACTCATATTTCTAAAGAAGATAAATTAACTCGAAGACACTAATCACTTCAGTTTTAAATTAAATTTTAATAACCAGTAATTAATGCTGAAATAACTTCATTCTGAAAGTCAAAGTAATTTTAGCTTTGAGTTTCTATTCAAGTAATAATTGCCTCGCTAGTGTCATTCGTATACGTGATACGTTTATGTGCACTAAACCGCTATCTTTAATTTAATTGTCGCGATATAGGCTTGGCTCGCTGCCTGGCGTATCGTGGCGTGTCGTGGCGTATCGTGGCGTGTGGTGGCGTGCATTGGCGTGGCGTACGATAGCGATGACGGACCGCCGCGATAACCGGCCGTTACGGCGCTCTTAACGTTATTTATCGATGTTATCGGATACGCTTATCGCTACGGTTACGTTGTTTCGATTCAGTTTTTTATTGAGGCTTTAGTATTGACATTGTTAGCAGAACATATTGAGTGTAGCGCGTAGTATCTGTAATGTTTTCTTATCTGTTTCTAGTATTGTGAATAAAGCACAGGTATATTTACAATTTTCTTTTTGAAAGATTATTCTTTTCTTTAGCTTCTTTGTCAGCGTGTATGGCTTAGCAGACGGGTATCAATCATACTTACGCTTTTATTTTTATATCAGTGAAGTCCTACCTTTGCAATATTTATCTATCACAGATATTAAATATGAGCAAATGTATCCGTTTGAAAGTCGACAAATAATTATTTGGTAAATGTTAGTATGCCAAGTGAATCATCTGCCATAAGTTGGTTGGGAAGTAAAATTAGACGAAAAATGTTTAGGTTATATAGCAGTACACCATTAAATGTTTAAAGACCATATAACACTTCAGATAACTCATTTTTGAACGGGTTCCCTCTATCTGGCATAATTTATTTTGTCCGAAACGCTTAGGACATAACAGACTTGGCATAATCTATTTTGACATAATCTTAATGAGGCAGAAACATCACTTGGCATAAATAACAATATTTCGAACATTATTTGGCCCGAAACTATCTTGGCATATTATTATTTACGCCGAATGTTATAAGACAGAAATTAGATTTGCATATTTTTTATTTGGCATATAGCCACATGTTCGAAACTTACTTTGCATTTTTCGTCAGGCAGAATTTGTTGTGAGGGTGAAAATTTCTGCGTGAGCGAGCGAAGCGAGCGAACAAAACCTTCCGGGGCAGATCCGACACGGACAGGTTAGGTTAGAAGACTAAGGCGGGAGCTTTGCTCCCGCCTTAGTCTTCGAGGTTATTTTTAGGGTTCCGTAGCCAAAATGGCAAAAACGGAACCCTTATAGATTCGTCATGTCCGTCTGTCCGTCTGTCCGTCTGTCCGTCTGTCACAGCCGATTTACTCGGAAACTATAAATGCTATAGTAACGAAATTTGGTAAGGATATGTGTTGTATGAACCGCTACAGAATTATGACATTAAATTAAAAAAAAAACCATTGGGGTGGGGGCCATCCATACATGTAACTGAGGGATAGAAAATTTTTTTTACTTGTATATAAGCGTGTGGGGTATTAATAGAAAGGTCTTTGAAAATGATGTGAAGGTTTATATATCTTATTTTTATTTAAGCAAATCGTTTTCGAGATATCAGCTCTCAAAGTCTGAAAAATGTGTCCCCCCCCCTCTATTTTTTAAACTACGCGATATAAAATTCTAAATAAAAGATATGTTATGCACGTTAATAAACTCTATCAACGATTTTTAGTTTGATTAAATTATCTCCTATAGTTTTTGAGGTAGGTTGATTTAACTGTATTTTTTTATAATAATGGTACGGAACCCTTCGCGCGCGAGTCCGACTCGCACTTGGCCGGTTTTTTTTTTTAACAACCTAGAAAGTACTCCGCTCAGAAGTGTATGCTAAAACAAACTATGCCGATACTTTTTATGCACATCCAGATTATGCCTCATTATTAATAGGAGCATCAAAATTATGCACATATAATATTCGGACAATTCGAAATCTGCCATAACGAACTATACCAAACTTGAGTATGCCACAACAGTTTCTGCACAAAGCCCATTATGACTACATATATTATGCCATATAGAATTATTCATAAAAAAATTATGCCACAACAGGGTGAACCTTTTTGAACACTCTTGTATAATTTTACTTGGGCACTTTTCCCTCCAAAATAACACTAATTAACAAACTGCAACCTTATATGCTTAATTACGAGTTGAACTTGTGGACCATAGTTGTAGTACTGGACTATAGTTGTAGTTATGGTTTTACGGTTGTTATTTTGTTCATTGATTATTAGCTTCTCTTGCACCGCTCACAGTCTCTCTGTTTCGCCCGATGATTGACTGGTAGAGAATGCTTCATAGCATTAAGTCCGCCCTTTGTATGATTTTTATTTTGTGCCATAAAGATTAAATAAATAAATATAATATACAGGGTGGAAAGGGACGACGTTCCATCCCGCTACCGACCGAGTCTACCAACCATTACGATGAACTTTCAGTATGGGACCAACATCGCAATCGTACATGGAAAATTGACTTTTCCATACTATTGAACTCTAACTAATCACTCACTTTGTATGAGGAGTTAATATTTTTTTTTTATATTTCGATGTTGGTCCCATACTGAACGTTCATCGTAATGGTTGGTAGAATCGGTCGGTAGCGGGATGGAACGTCGTCCCTTTCCACCCTGTATAAACATGGACACCTAATTGCGGTTGAGCCAAGATGGGCAATTGGGCAGGCCTTAGCGCCACCGACCGAACCGTTTTCGAAAGTGCATATAGTATAGTTGAATTATCGAGAAAATGGAATTGCATATGTAGTGGTATCGCGTATTTACAATGTAGTGTGTGCTATTGTGTGTATTTTATCGACTCATGTATTGGGGTGCCTGTCGTGTCGCATAACGTCGATTGTCCTAAATTTTTTTGGCCGAGAATGTTTGGCATAATGTTAAAAGGCATACTACTTGTTTAGCCTACTTAATTTTGCGCATACACGTTTAAAATACCTACACCATATTTATTCTAATATTCATTACTCGAACGTCAAATGACCTAAAGCATAATAATCCTAATGTTCATTGTAATAAATATTGTTTTCCCTACTACTCGAACTGTAAATTTTCACTGCGCCTACTTTTATCATGTCCGAAATTTCATTCAAAAAGGCATTTTAATAACAACATGCAAAACATTTGAACAACAGGGTGAATGGTAAAAAAATATTCAAGTAATAAACTAGGGTAAAACCGACGTGGATTGGTTAGATTTCGAAGCTAGGGCGGAGTAAATTGCGTAGTCTTTAAATACTTAAGTATTTTTAATCAATTGTTTACACATCCTCATACTTACAAAACCAAAAAAAAGGGGGGACGGGGGGCGAAGCCCCCACCAGGGGGGCTCGGGGGGCGAAGCCCCCCGCATTAAAAAAGAAATAATCTAAACCTTCCCCTACCTTAACCTGGATAGGTTCGTTAGGTACCTTTCATCCCTTAGAGCGGAAATAGAAGCCCCGCGCAGCGGGGCTTCGTCGACCGGTTCCCAGGTCAAAATTGCTCACTTAAATTCTTTGGACAACAGGGCTAATTATTCAGTAATAATTAAGTATAAGGAATCAAATTTTTTTTTTTAAATTAGTTAAAGGTAGGTTATCACTTTTAGTACATTAAATAGTAGGAACATCACCATTATGAACAATAATTTTTCGATACATATACATTAGATACAAAGATCATTAGGACAAACAATATTTAGGAACAACCAAGTTAGGATTAACAATTTCGTCATAACAAAAATATGCGCAACAATGTTTATGCCATACATTTTTCGGCGTAAAGTTGTTATGCGACAAATTTTTCGAAATAAAAACATTATGCTACCCGATATAGACCCCATGTATTGGCATTATTCGACTAATAGTAAACCTAATTCTAAAGACACAAGGTTCACTTTAAAAGTGTTGCTTTAGTAACACCACTACAAATGCAATTCCATCTTCTCGATAATTCAACTATAATATGTCCTGCGGCTTCCATGTTTTATGTGTTCGTAGCTAACCAAACACGCATGCTTGTTGCAGATCGGCGCTAGAACCCGCAACATGTGCGCGCGCGCTTGGCGGCTGCACGCATTCACCGCCGCGCTGGTCTTCGCCGCGCATCTCATCAAAGGTACGTCTATAAGAACAAATAAAATATTTAATATTAGATTACAAAATAGTACAACAATAAAATTATACACCAACCTAAAACTATGCAATAACTTAAAATCATTATAAACACAAAAAATACATACAAAACAAAAAATGTAATAACAATAACATAGTTCCAATATTTAATTAGTAGCCGCTTAAATTGTGCCGTAGATATCAGAATACCAATTTACTTTAATTATAAGCCTCCCTCTCTCGACAAAAAATTGCCGAGCCCAACAGGGTTATAATGTCTCTGTAACTTACTGTGTAACACCTTGTAAACCACATTATAAGTGCAATAAAGATTGAGTATTGAGTATATCATAGATCCCCAACGTGGCCTTTGGTACCGTTTGGTTGCCAAAGTTAAGTTATTGTATCGTGGTGTGGGGTGGTGCTACTAAGATTAAATTCCTAATAGAGCTGGAGAGAGGACTGAGATGCCTACTCAAGGTAATGCAAAGTCTGCCAAGAAGATACCCAACTAGCAATTTGTATCGAAAAGTAAACCTCTTAAGCTCAAGGCAGCTATGTGTCACTAGCAGTACTCAGACTACATAAGAAACTCTTCTTTAACCCGTCCTTGCTCCTGCGAAGACGAAACCATGTGGTGGCTCCTTCCTGGCCAGCAAAGTCACATTTGCAAAGAGACAATATAATGCCCTGTCATCTAAAAACTATAATAAATTGAATATAACTCTAAATATCTACCCAATGCAACAAAGCAAATACAAAACAGAAATAATACAATGGTTGCTGAAATTAAGCTATGAAGACACAGAATCACTTCTTACGATCGTATAAATACATATTATAAACAGAAGTACATTGTACACACATACACACACACTCAGGCGCACACACACACACACACATACAGACACTGACACACACACACTAACCTTACATATAAGATATTTAAATATTTTACCTTACATATAAGATATTTTGATATTTAGTTATAATTCTAAAACTTACATATAAGCTTAGATTTAAGAAATTTCTCACTTAGAGTATGGATGTATCTAGCTCTAGTAAATAATGTATACTGGGTGACATCGGGGTCGTGATCCAAACTGTGAGAAACGTGTTAAGATGGTCATTCTCAACAAGGTTTCCCATGGAACAAATATGAATATCGCGAAAAAAAAACTTGATTTCATACCGAACGGTGCGGAAGTGTTCATAACTTCCAGTCTCGTTTCATAATTATGTAAACACATTTGGAAAGGATTAGTATGGAGAAATGTATACATATTAATGAACTCGAACTTTACTAGTCGTAAAAAAAGTATGTTTGTTCATATAGGTCCCATAGAGAACATTGTTTAGGAAGACCATCTTAACACGTTTCTCACAGTTTGGATCACGACCCCGATGTCACCCAGTATAAGTAAATTATTTGTATTCACATAGTAATGTATGTATATAAGTAAGATGTTCCGAATTGAAGTAGCGAAGCCTCCTAACACAAATATGTCTGTAACCTATTATTTAGATATCAATAAATATTTTTGATTTTTTTTTTGATAAACAACACGGAGGATTAACAAGTACTTTACTCATTAATTATCAAAACCGATTAATTAACTGATAAGAATAACACCACGTTATTTCAGATAAAATATTAATGTAGCTGTCCAACCCAAACTCAGAGTTTAATGAACGAAATGGTGCAATTTCAGAACAAAAATACGTCGTAAATTATCTTCGCTAAGCTCCGTCTTTGGAAAAATGATATTACAATTTAACCTTTGAAAAGCCATTGACTTTAGGTGCAATGACTAACGCCTGTGTACTTGTGTAGGAGTGGCTACCTATACCTACCTCGATTTCTATAAGAGAATTAATATTGTTTTATTAATAGATAAATAAACAACATATAAATGTACTGGGACATCTTACACAAATCGACCTAGTACCACGGTAAGCTCAATTAAGGCTTGTGAATTGGGGACAAGGAAATAATATATATAAAGATACTTAAACACATAAATAGACACAGCCACAAACCAAGGAACAAATATTACAGGAAAGTCAGCCATATTCGTTTACTTTGTTTACTGAATCGTCTGTTCTCATCCAATTGACATGTAATTTTATGATCTGTTTCAACAATACTGGATTTCTTTGAAAAGTCTCTTTTAGTATTCTGTTAAAATGGCTTTGTATTATGCAGTGTAGTCTGTTGCAGAGAGTGGCCGCTCCCTAGGCACCGTTTACAATTTGCATTAATTCTACAAAATGCAAAGCGTGTACCACAAATACAGAACTAACAATTTCGAGCATACATCTCTTTCACTCCCACAAAGAGGTAATGGTAATGACAGGGACAGTTGCGTCCAATTCACGATTTTCGAAACTTGTGGTTCTGTAACAAACGCCACCGCGCAACTTTTAATGAATATTTTATCTTGAAATGACGATTTTGGAGTTCGAAAACCTCATTTCAGCTTCCGCTTTTCACTCGGTAATCCCTTTCTATCCAGTGTTTAACGAGAGAGACGACAAACAGGGGTAAGCGTGCAAACTTTCCCGTCGACTCGACTCGTAAATAAGTACGCCGAATGTTCTCGAAACAAGTTTTGCTTCGGACTATTCCCTTTTGAGACTGGAAAATAAATTCTTAGGTTAAATATCTAGACTTGTGACTTTTGACATTACGTACAGATCAGACGGAATATCTGAAAGTGTATGGTTCATAGTAAGGATGTGCTACCGCCGCAGTTTCTAAAAAATTCTACTGACACTTCGCTAGATTTCATTTTATACTTGAAGTACATTATTTTTGTTAATTTTAATGTTTGTGCCAACAACAACGCTGATGCAACTTCTTATTTTATTTTTAACGAGATCTGATATCAAGTTGTATAAGTCCCTAAAATAAATTATTTGGACCAAGAGGACAACTGAAAGGTCCACGGAAAAAATGTCCAGTGCCTAAAAAATCATGGCAAATTCACACCTTATTCTATTAAAAGTAAGGTGATTTTTCCTTCTGTAATTTGAATTGACTACACATGTTCTTTCCGTGGACCTTTCAACTAATAGTATTTATTTATATTTTATATAGATCACTATTATTAAGTAAGACTCTTATTCAAAAATGTATTTTAACTACAAGATCGTTTATCTTTTTCCATCTTATTAATATATCTATTAAACGAAAGGGATAAACAATACATGTTATGTCCTTATCAGTGAAGTAAATTGGTTTATGTACTATTTCGCACTTTGTCATTGTGAGAACGAAATGACGTCCCTATAAATAATAAATAAATAAATAAATATCTTGGGACATCTTACACAAATCGACCTACTCCCACGGTAAGCTCAATTAAGGCTTGTGATGTGGGTACTAGGCGACGATATATATAATAGATATATACATATAGATACTTAAATACATAGACAACCATGACCAAGGAACAAATATTTGTGATAAATAAATACACAAATACTGCCCTCGCCGGGATTCGAACCCGGAACCTCCAGCTTCGTAGGCAGGATCACTACCAACTAGGCTACAGAGGCTGACTAAAGCGACTCACATCGATTGTCACTGTGACAAAGTCCGAAACAGTACAGAAATCAATTTCCTTTACTGCACGTGGAATTCATTTCGCGTTCCCAGTGTAGGTACAACCGAACCGACCTTTTCATTGAGTTATCTCACATTAAAGACCCAAAGTACTATATCCGACAAAGCGCAGTGCGACGTGGAACCCTGTCGCTCCAAACTTGCCGATCCTAGTTAAAGCCAGGCCACGTGTGAAGCTTTGTGACTTTAAAATGCTTCAGTGAATACTCGAATTGCAGCTCCGTTTAAACTTACACATTTCTTTCGTACAGTCAAGTGCGAAAATATGTATAGAAAGAATTCTCTCATAAATATGTTACGTTTTTATTACACAGAGTTAAAGTATACTGGGACATATTTTGGGCATTTTTATATACACTTTATTTTGCCTTAGACTGTACCTATCTCTTTTATTTTATAGAAAATTCTGTTTAATACAATCATACAAAGTTAGGGATTTCTTCTCAGGCCAGAGGTGTAGCTTTCGAATTTATTTTTATTCTATTTGAAGTGGCAGTGGGCGGGGCACATTGCGCGTAGAACCGATGGCCGTTGGGGCGGGAAGGTTCTCGAGTAGCGGCCACATATTGGAAGGCGCAGCATAGGTAGGCCCCTCACAAGGTGGACTGATGACCTGGTGAAGGTCGCAGGAGTCCACTGGATGAGGGTAGCACAGGACCGGTCATTATGGCAATCTTTGGGGAGGCCTATGTTCAGCAGTGGACGTCTTTCGGCTGATATGATGATGATGATTATTATTTAGTTTTATTTTTTTGAAAATGCTTTTAATAGTTAGCTTGATTTGCAAATTTAGTATGTACATAATCGCAATGCTGGGAGAAAAACTTGATTTCGTCACTGTTCAAATGCTTATAGCTTTTACATTACTTAATCTCCTATTTACTAGCTATTTCTGAATTCTAAAAACATTTTCCCACTTTTACAAGATGCAAACATGCAAATAGCACTAACGATTGCAAATACAAAAGAAAATCTAGAGTTTCACTCGGATTCTCTGCTAGTGTTCCGTCCCTCTCACACTTCTCGTTAAGACAGAGATAACGAACGCTTACGCAACAGAAAGCTGTAGCCTAGTTTATTAGGATATGTTGTCTCTAATTTTATTTAAATTGTAGTGAATTATTTTGATTAATTCTATTATCACAAACTACCATTTTCCATTAATGATTTAAATTTAAGTAATCGAGAATTAAAAGCGTACATTAACATCAATTATTTATCCTGGGCTCTATTCATCACATCCACAATACGGCTTTTATGAAACATATGAATCGAATCCATGTCCTCAGCGTTCACGGCTAATGCTTAAACCGCTCGGACACTCGAGCAATCATGATCAATCAACCTGATTTTATCATGAATGAAGAGATTTGAAAAATATTCCCACATGTACCAAGAAATTCAGCAATTCATTCATATGCCGGACTATTAAAAAGTGGAATTCTTTACCGGCACATGTGTTTCCTGTTGCGTATAAGTTGGGACCCTTTAAACGAAGCATGAAGAAGCATCTAGCGGGCCAGCAAGGCGGTGGCAACTGACAGATCTCCTGTTCGTTGCGGCCGCGATTTGGGCTCTACTTTTCACTTATAATCAGGTGGAGTGGAGCCACTTTTTTGTGCCAGTATAAAAAAAAATATTTTCTCCAAGAACTGCGTCATTAATAATTACGCTCAATCGTAGATTTAGATATATTTTTGGACCGTAGTTGTAAGCTTTTGGACTAAAGTTGGGTATCACGGTGCCAGTTTCGTTTTTGTCCTTTTTAATACGCTCGTGAAAACAATATCACAATTGAATAGCTTACTTTTAAGCCTGCCTTTCACCCGCGGGTGTAACAAAGCCGCGCCGAGTGTAGAGCAGCCATAACATGATAATAATCCGACGTAATCGCGGTTTTACTAGTGTTCCCGCTAGATGCATTATAGAGCTTTTAAAGTGCTGTAGAAAAAAAACCGTATAAGAGCATGTCGGGCCAAGCTCATTGTAGTTTCGTAGTTATTCAAAACGGCTGGGTCGATTATGTTACGACAAGCTTTCGTTTAAAGCATTCTATAAGCTGACAGATATACAGATATAACCTAGGACAAACTATCCAGTTAGGTAGGTCCAACTTCGAGAAAGAGGTCAATCGTCGAATCCGACTCGGTTGGGCAGCGTTCGGGAAGCTACGACACATATTTTCGTCCAATGTTCCGCAGTGTTTGAAGACGAAAGTCTTTAATCAGTGTGTGTTGCCAGTGATGACATACGGTACTGAAACGTGGCCACTTACAATGGGCCTCATAAGAAGGCTCAAAGTCACCCAAAGGGAAATGGAGAGGGCTATGCTAGGAGTCTCTCTGCGTGATAGGATTAAAAATGAGACCATCCGCAGCAGAACCAAAGTAACCGATAAGCTCTCCGAATCGCTAAACTGAAGTGGCAGTGGGCGGAGCAGCACATTGCGCGTAGAACCGATGGCCGTTCGGGCGGGAATGTTCTTGAGTGGCGGCCACGTACCGGAAGGCGTAGCGTGGGTAGGCCTCCCACAAGGTGGACTGATGACCTGGTGAAAGTCGCAGGAATCCGCTGGATGAGGGTGGCGCAGGACCGGTCATTGCGGCAATCTTTGGGGGAGGCCTATGTTCAGATAAAAAAAATATTTGAACGTAATGACAAAAACCACGAAACGGTATGAAGGTTGTTCGAAATCATGATTTTACTATCTTGTATCACCGTTTTCATAATGTATTTTCCCCAGTATTGACGATAAATATCACTTCAGTGCGTGTCGAACACTCCCCGGTCTCCCCTAAGCTGGCAACTGCCGAATACGGGTAAGCGACTTCGTGATTTATCTTCATCTGGCCTTAATTACCCTCGCGGCAGTGCAGGCTCCCCGCAAATTATAAATCTGTCGAACGATAACATCGTCATAGTGCTACAAATCATTCATTCAGCTCTATTTTTATGCTGTAGGTACCCGCTGTTTTATCGAAATATTTTTCGCCTAATTTTACTTCCCAACCAAATTATGACGAATGATTCAACTTGGTTAGGCAGTGTTTAGGAAACTACGCAACGTCTTTTCTTCCAACATACCGTCGGTTGACAACCAAAACTCACTAAGTAACAAATACTTAAGTTCTGATTCAATACTGACATAAGAGGTTGCTAAGAGTAGTGAGTTTTTATAGTGAGTTTTGGTTGTCAGCCGACGATACCTCAGTGCCTCCAGACTAAAGTCTTCAATCAATGTGTGTTACCAGTGACTTACGGCGCCGAAACATGGTCCTTCACTATCGCCTTCATCTCAAAGCTCAAATTCACTCAACAAGCTATAGAGAGGGCAATGCCCGGGGTGTCTCTATGTGATCAAATCAGAAATAAAAAAATCCGTAGACTAACAAAAGTCATCGATATACTTAGCCCTCATTAGCAAGCTGAAATGGACTGGTTAGGCCACATTGCACGCAGAGCAGATGGCCGATGGGGTCAAAAAGTGCTCGAGTGGAGACCACGGTTTGGCAAACGCAGTGTAGGACGTCCCACGAGATGGACAGACGATCTTATGAAGATGACCGGGAGACGCTGGATGCTGGTTGCTTCCAAACGGTGATGTCGAGATCCAAAGGGGCCTATGTTTAGCAGTAGACGTTTTATGGCTAAAATGATGATGATTATGTAAGTGTAGATATATCGTCGGGGATACTACCGCATAACTAACAAATTCAATTAGGATCAATTTGAGTGTCAATTGTTTGATATTTGAACTTTATCTGTTTTGGTAGTTACGCGGTATTGCACTGTCTATCCCCGACGATATGTATTATTATTGATATGTGTGATAGGTATTATTATTTTTTATCTTACTATGTCTTTTTATTAAGTATGCAAGTGGCACCTCCTACATTCTTTTCTGTTTTGCCCTAAGGTCGACGGGTAGAGAATGCCGTGTGGCAAGTCCGCTTTCTGTACGATAAGATTTATTTTGTGCAATTATATACATGTAGATAAACGATACGAGAATAGGGCCCTGATAAAATCTGTTCATTGATTCTGAATATTCCGGTTTCGAGTCCTTCGGGAGGATGGTCCTAGTTCTACAATATCAGAGTGCTGTTTATTAATTAACGCATAGATTATCTCTTACAAAGATTTATGGTTTAATTACAGTGTCATATCATCAATATTGATAATGAATGTGTTTAAGAATTATTGACCGCCGCATAAGTCTAGTTTTGGAGGAAAAATTCGCAGGATTATACTTTTACATTGCATTACCATTTATATACACTTTATTTTATATAAAGTCTCTTTGTTTATCGCGAGCTCTTTTGATTCTGATGATGAAAATTACTGCCCCAAAATTTACATTATTCAAACATATTTCAAACTTTCTATTACGTTACCGTCATACAAAATGTACCTATGAAATATGGTAACGGAATAAAAAAAAACCTTTGGAAAAAAAAATCTCCTATGTGGATCGAAGGAGCTCGCGATTCTGAGTAGAAACCATTTTAAAAGTCCCAAATCCAAAAAAAAAGATAGCCGTGGCAACTTAAAAAAAACCACTCCGTTCTAAGTTATAAAAAAAATCTGTGTTTCTCCGTTCGCTCAACCCAATTTAATGAAGCAAATTTCATTTTAATGTTTAAAGCTTGTTTAGGCACGACCTTTCAAAACAAACACCCCAACTGTTTAAATACCTACAAAATAAACAAAAAAACGAACATTCTGCAAATTAATTCGCGACCTTTGTCGTGTCGTGTCGGCTAATTGAGCGACACCTGTCGTGTCGAGTCGTGTCGCGTCGTGTCGCGTCGTCGGCATCGGTAAAGGTCAAGTTGGGATTGTGAAGTGAGACGGATTGTTGTTACGCAGATATTGAAATTGAGGGATTGTGGCAAATATGGCTATATGATTTCATTTTAATAAATTCGTTCGGACGATTACACTAGTTCTAAAATTGACTTTGAAGTTATAAGATGTAATGAATTAACAGCCA
>JALPQI010002426.1:0-38595 GCA_025490895.1 Thaumatotibia leucotreta
ACAGCAGTAATCCAGGCTCCACACATGACAGTGCTGCATGGAAAAACAACCCACTGGAGGCAAAACTGAATGAACTTGTGCAGTCAGGAGAAGACTTTTATTTGTTGGGTAAGTAATTCTGTAATCATTAATGTAACAGTAACTTAACAAGATAGTCATTCTTACTGTTAAAATATTTTAATTTTGTCTGTTTAAGGTGATTCAGGGTTCCCTCTAAGGAGGACAGTCATGACACCCATAAATAATGCCGAGCCTAACACTCCAGAGGCATTCTACACAGAAATGCATATGACAGCCAGGAACGTTGTTGAAAGGTGTATAGGCATTTTGAAAGCCCGCTTCAGGTAAGAAAAAACAAAAATAAAATGCATGAATACAAAAAAGTATACCTACTATAATGAAATAAAATAAATTATTTATTTTCTTAATAATAATGTTTATATTGGCTTATTTCTTTCTAATTTGTTAAGAATGACCAATTAGAATGTAGGGGCCAATAACTATAGCATTCATCCTACCTACTTATATGTTGTACTTTTAGGTACTCAAACAAATTTAAACAATATTTATTTAGATATTAGGGTACTTCAAACACTTAGTAAACCAGCCAAATACAAGAGACTGACTGACTCAGCCTTTTTTTGCTGGCTTTAACCTATTTCATAAATTGTGTAATGTTTTCATCTATCACTATTGATAATACAAATATTTGTCATATATTCCTATCAGCAAAATAGTATGATTATTATATGAGTTGAGTTAAATTTAGTAAATTAATGACTTAAATATTGTTAACCACAAAATACCTTTGTTTTTTTTTACATTTTGTGTGCTTTATGTGAATAAAAATCTATTCTATTCTATTCTAAATACCTAAAGAAATAAAACAGTATGATTTAGCTTTATTTTTATTTGTTACAGATGTCTACATAGTGATAGGAAACTACACTATGCACCCCAAGCTGCTGCTCGCATTATAAATGCTTGTTGTGTACTGCACAACATTGCATTGGAGGTGCCTTTGAGCGGTGATGTAGGGGGTCCGGTGGTACCACAGATGGAACAGCAACCATCAACCGAAGACACCAGTCGTCGGGCCACAAATAATTTAGAATTACGACAAGGGCGCGAATACCAAAATCTGTTGGTACAACGGTTGTGGCTATCTCGGCGTTGAAATAAAAATATACAATTATTTGTTCTTCATTTATTTTGTACTTATTTAGATCCATAGGAACTATGACACAAGAGTTTCTTAATCAAATAATCAGACTTTAGGAAGACACAAGAGTTTCTTAATCAAATAATCAGACTTTAGGAAGTAATATAAAATAACAAAGTAACATAAAAACAGGCAGTATTGCTTAATATTGACTAATTAAATCAGCTTTCTGAAACAAACAAATACCAAAATTAATAATCATATGTATGGTCAATCTAATAACACAAGCTTATTTAATCTATTCAAAGCTTTTTCAAGCAATAAAATTAACTTTAAGTTTATTGCTATAACAACAGCCACTAGGCGCATATGAGTCGTTGGCGTTGAAAAGATTAAATTAAGTAATAAATACCTACCCTACGTGTGTGTTAAATGAACCTTTATACTATCAGCTATGATTTTTAATGATAGTGCAATGCTGCTAAAAGATTCAGCATTCTTTAAGTCTGCTTCTGCTCTTTTCAAATTGGCCAATGCTGTGGCCTCCTCGGTTCTTGCACGCATTTCTTCTATACGTGATATAGTGGCTCTAGCTTCATCAAGTGCGGCAGTGTCACCTATATGAAAGAAAATGTTATGTGAAACTGACTGGCGATCAATTCAATTTAAATAACTTCAAATAGTTAATAAAATATTTGAGTGTTATACTTTCATTATTTTATAGTACTTACTATACTGTACAGGGCCCCGTGGACGAGGTCTCCTGGGTCTTCTTTCTCTTCTCAACTGTTGATCTAAAACATAACAGGCTATTAGCAATATAATATAAACTAATGACCAAAATCCATGTAATAGATATCATCCATCTATGAACCTGTTTGCTCATGAACATTTTCTGTGTGAATTGGGCTTCTTGTTGGTTCTCGTGCAATTGGGCTTCTTGTTGGTTCTCGTGCAATTGGGCTTCTTGTTAGCGCTACAATATTGTTTCCTATATTGTTTTGTGTTTCGATATGGGGTGGAGTTTCAACGGTCAGGGTCCGGTCAATGTCATTATTTAATAGGTCTTGTCCAATGTTTGATATGTCTCTGTAAATAATAAGATAGATAATTAACAATTTTATAGGTAATTGTAATAAAATAAACTGAAAAGGAATTTCATTCTTACATGATGAATGAATCTGCTGAATCCGCATTTACAGACACTTGTTGGCCATTAAAAACATTGCTGTCTGCTCTCTCATTTTGAACCTTGAAAACAATTAAGATACCTATAAGTATGAAAAAAGGGTATTGTAAAGAAATCTAATAAATATCTGATGAAGGTAATCAACAAACCACCACATCCAGAACTGGATCCATTCGAACACCAGATATGGGACCCACATCTGACCCTAATATGGCAGCAACTCTTTCTTCTAAAGTGGTTAATGGAGCTGCTGTGCCAAGTCCACCACCAGTTCTGTTCCTTTCTTTCCGGATGGTGGTCAACTTACCACGCACCCGGGATTTGTAATCGTTCCAAAACTAAAATGTAAACATGTCTTATTAAAGCAAAACTTCCTCTATTACTTGTGAACTTGGATATCACATGAGGCCAATTAAAAATAAGCCCACTTTTGACCACTCCTTAGGGCTTCTAGCAACACCTTCCGCGTTCAACAATGTGGAACATTGGGCCCACAAGCGGCAGGACAAAGCCCTGGCTTCCCGTGACCGAACACGTCCCAGTGCTAAGTCACGGTGCTCCTCCATAAACGTAATAAGAAGCTCCAGTTGCCTCACTGAGGTATTTCTTCTTCGATTGGCTTCCATGTCGACAAAAGAAATCTAAACTATTGTAGTTTGGCGCGGAGTTTGAAGTTTGACGTGTACGTCATTGACACAGATAGTTTTTTTTTTTGGTTATTTGAGGTTTCTTAACATATTTTTTGTTTAATATATTAAATATCAAGTTAATTAATTGAAAAATACGCAATTAGTAACATAAAATCATAAAATAATCTCAAATTTGTACATTAAATGTGACACTTTAATTTAGTAGTAAAAAATATTATCGTCATGGTAACACTCAAATCAGCTTATTTAGTCTTTGGACTAAACGTTTCGGTTCTATTGCGATTCGTTTGCGATTCTACTTAGATTACGTTCCAATTTAGATCACAAAATAGTAGAATAACTTTGTCACTCAGACTGACACTGAATAGAAACTGAATTACAGCAGAACCGTTATCGAACCTAAACCGAATGCATGTTAGTAGAATTGGCCCCCAGGACGGCCGTGTCGGGAACCCGTTACAAAATCCACGGATCAAGCTTGATGACGTCATCGCATACCTATCAAGTGCCTGCTCCAGTCGACGCGCGGCCGCCCCGTGACACTTCCTAATCTTTGCATCGAACAATCACACGTGTAGACTAATTTATTCCCGAATATTAATTATGATTACTTAATTGATGATTTTGATTAGAGTCTTATTAATTTAAGGACGTTGTGTGTTGATCATTGACTTCTAATAATTAAATAGTGTGTGAACCTGATTTAGACTATTTTAATTATCTCGAGGTACCCAAATAGATACCACATGAAGCCCACAATGAGACAAATATCTGATGATCGTAGCCATTCTGCGACATATAGATACTTAAATATATAGACAGCCACGACCAAGGAACAAATACTTGTGATAAATAAATACACAAATAATGCTTCCGCCGGGATTCGAACTCGGAATCTCCTGCTTCGTAAGCAGGGTCACTACCAATACCAATTAGGCTCATTGCTCAGCGTGGCGATTATGGGCATTTACCTCCTAAATGCGTGGATACTCCTAGATAATAGGCGGATAGGCACAAAACAATAGGATAAGAGTCGACTAAAAAGGATAATGGATAAGTGGATATTAAATTCTGGGTATTCGTCTATTTTTTCGAGATAACCCGTCAACCTTCAAGACAAGGGTGAATAGGCACCGTAAACTCACTCCATCGTAGGCCACGTCTCTGCCCTTGGCTAGTCTTTTGCCATGAGTAAGCCTATTTCAAATAAACAATATGTACCTATATATTATCTTCTTTTGGATATTACTTCACTTTCTACCGCAGTACCAATTTCATAATGAACCTGTGGGTTAGAGAGATTTAGAAAGGCACACAAAACAGCTGAACTCCGTATCAACAAATTATTAGCTCGTATCGTGCAAAGGATAATGTTGAACAAATCCAATTTAACTTCAGACTCCATCTTAAGATCAATATCTTAAGGTCAACTTCAGGAAATGATACGGACAAGTTCGCATATCGTTTCAGATCGTGAGTGCTTACACAAAGTCGCTTAACATTGCGGGCATATTATAAACGCAGCACATACATGGATCGCTGTAAGGGGCAATGTAAACGGATTTTGCGTGGGCCCTCGCGACACATTCAGGTAATATGGACGTGACTTTTGCTTGGTACGGAAAAGACTTAGTGTAAAAGAAAAAACGGTCGGATACGGCCTTTCTTTATTCACCGAAACTTGATAATGAGTTTGTAAAAAATCTTAACTAGGGTTTTAAAATATTTGATAGTCACAAGACTACATTTCATTTTCGATATATTATTATACTTTCAAAAGTAAAGGTGATATATTAAAAGTAATTTAAATAGTGAGGCTAAGGTTAGGATTAAGAAATGGACCTTAAAAAAGTTTTCAAAACAAAAACGTGATTTTAATAATGTTGCATAAGTACAATTCACGTTTGAACTTATACAGGGTGTTCGTTTCGATTTGCGTACAATTAGATAGGTTACAATGTCCCAAACATTAATAGAAGATGGTATATATATCGGCTTTTGGAAAATTCGATAAAAAAAAAAAATGAAATGGTAAAAGTGTAAAAGAACCTTAAGAATAAAATAAAAGTTAATCTCAGGTGACTGACGGCACATGTCAAAATAAGTAACATTAGAATGTAATAAAGGTTGCAATACACTTATTCAGTCATTAAACTAATTTTTTAATAACTCAATAACAGTAAGAATAAAAACTAGTTTATTAGTTTCTTAAAGAAATTAATTATATTTGACCTAAGGTAAAGGCGCCTAATACCGTGGGTGCCAAATTTGGCACCTATCACCGTGTTATTTCGAATAACGCATTTTAAAAGTAGACCAATCAACTATCTTCAAAATAATTCTTTCATGCATAAAGCTTATTCCATTGGCTAACGGACCTTATAGCGCTAGTGTGCGTGAGTAAAACAAAGGACGCACAATTCATCAGTAACCGCGACAGCAGCACTGGACGAGGACGTGTCATACAAACGCGTGGCGCCACAAGTGAGTATACTCGAACTTTATCAACCATTTACTTCATAACCGATGCAATTTTAGTAATGCTGTGGGTTTTATACGATTAATCATAGTTTTTTTCACATTTTGTGAGTGACGTTTTGATATCTTCGGCCTGGAAATACGTTTAAATTAAAAAACAAAATACAGCGGTGATAGGCGTCGATTTTTTCGTGAGTTTTAATTCCGCGGTATACCACGGCAATAGTTAAAAACGTAGTTTTGCTTTTTCTTGCATTATTTTTGTTACGTGTCATCGTAGATGTATTATAATAAAGTAAATTGAATCTTGATCTATTGACCATATAAAAAAACTATTTCCGCGATATGAAAAGTACTCTGCAAACCCTTAATTTTTAGTAAAAACTTCAGTACTGATTTTGTCGTTTCTATAGTAACCCATATTTGGTCATGTTGTTTAAACATTGAGTTTTTGAACTGTTTTTACATACCAGTTATGTGATTTTAATTGTAAAGCAAGGTTATAATGTATATTTTTGATTTGCGTGGAATAAACAACTGCATCATGTTATTTTTGTTAATCGGCATTAGATTTTATAACACTCCAAATTAAGCCTATTACCGATGGTACAGTCGTCTAACCCTCGGTAATAGAATGTATGAGAATGTATTACCGAGTCATTCAAAATTTTGTGTGTCGGTAATTGGTTCCTAAAGAAGTATCTATTACCGTGTGACAGTTTAGTCTTTCATCGAAATAAATCAGTTTTGGGGTACCGTAGGGACAACATTTTAATAGAATTAGGACCGTATGGTAAGGTCCCAATTTTATTAAAATGTTGTCCCTCTAAAAACTCTAGTTTAGCTACTACGATGTTTAATCGCATATGTAGTTGTCAAAAGTTGTTACGACAGACAGATATTTTACATTATAATAATACATTAAATACCTACGTATTTCATTTTTATTAATGTAACGAAACGATGCCATAAATTACTATACCATGTTATAACTGTGAACTACACATAAAGCATGTGACAAAATACATTGTAATAAGTTGTCACTTGTTAGCCAAAGTGTCTGCAAGTGGAACACAAAAGAAAAAAAAAGTTTAGTACATTTAAAGATAAATAAATAAATAAATCTTATTTTGTTCCCCTTCAAAAAAAAATTAATAATAGTATACAGAACCCAATCTATTATTATTTCATTTAACCCTCGGTAATTAGTTCTAAATTTTGAAGTGCGTTCCTAATACCGATGGTTGAAAAATGTTATTTTTTATACCCTCGGTAATATAATCTAAATTCGCGGTAATAGAGTCAGAGCAAGTCTTCTACACCGGTAATAGAAGATGCGCCTATTTTAGTTTCAATATTTTTTTTGTCATATATACAGTTGTGTGCAAAATAATAGCAGCAGTCAAAAAATAGCAGTCAATAAGAAAACTAAAACTTGGAGGAATTATTTTGGGACTTTTTTTTGTTATTCAAGTACATAACATAATATTCATTCAAAATGAACTGCAAACTTTACTGAAGTAATATTGAAAGTAAGACAAACGTGGCCATGAAAACCAGCTTTTTTACCCCCTAGCAGGAATGGTGTTCAAAACTGAAATACCTAATGGAAAATACACAATTGTGTGCAATTATTGTAGTTTCGTATCTTGTCTATTGTTGTCAACTAAAGCTTTACATATACACCCATCTCATCCAGAAATATATATTTTTTCCTGTATGACCATCTTCCTCGCAGAGTGTACAAAGTTTCGCTTTTTTCGATTTTTTGTTGAAGTTTCACCGATAACTTAGTTTGTTTCTTAATGTATGCTATGACCAGGGCTTCAGTGAAGCAAACACACCAATTACTTCAATAAAAAATCGGAATAATCGAAAATTTGTACACTCTGCGAGGAAGATGGTCATACAGGAAAAAATATATATTTCTGGATGAGATGGGTGTATATGTAAAGCTTTGATTGACAACAATAGACAAGATACGAAACTACAATAATTGCACACAATTGTGTATTTTCCATTAGGTATTTCAGTTTTAAACACCATTCCTGCTAGGAGGTAAAAAAAGCTGGTTTTCATGGCCACGTTTGTCTTACTTTCAATATTACTTCAGTAAAGTTTGCAGTTCATTTTGAATGAATATTATGTTATGTACTTGAATAACAAAAAAAAGTCCCAAAATAATTCCTCCAAGTTTTAGTTTTCTTATTGACTGCTATTTTTTGACTGCTGCTATTATTTTGCACACAACTGTATTAATCGAAAATGAGTCAATACAGTTACGAATCTAAAAATTCAATAAACTTACTAAAATATAAAAAATATTCCAGGTCGCTATGATGCCTAGTTATCCATAATTTTTTCAAGTGATTTGAAATACTGCGATTTACCGCGGTATTGGGCGGCTTTACCTTAAATAAGCTTCCCTTAAATTTATAGCATATAAAAAAACACTCAGTTTGTACCTATGTAGAAAAATTTTAACTTGTGCATAATCTTTTGCCTTCGTATTTTTAACACGCTTCCACAGCTTCACTTGTAATTATGTACATTCTACTAAATTAAAAAAAAAAAACAAATTTTCCCCAGATTACTGTCACTGGTCTCCACTGCAAACGGCTTAACCCTTAAATGCATGACCTTGACAAAGATTTATTCAAATTTGAATTCTGACATGTTGTCAATAGGGTTGAAAGGACATAATGCATGCAATACATCATTATGCATTTAAGGGTTAAATAGGGCAAGTTAGGGCATTGAGTAGACTGAAATACTGATGTACAGTCAAGTGCAAAAATAAGTATCGAAAGAATCCGTTCATAAATATGTTCAACATATTTATGAACGGATTCTTTGACATAAATATGTTACGACGTTCTTATTACACAGAATTAGAGTGCACGGGGACATATTTTTGAACGTTTTTGTATACCCCTTATTTTGTCTTCGACTGTACCTATATTATTTTTAAGTTTTGTGTTATTGTAGTTTTCTGATTCTTGAGTCCTGCGTGTGCTTTAGTGAATAAATTACTTTTTCTTTTCTTTCTTCTAAATATGTAACCATTTATACCGTTTAATTATATTTATAACCCTGAATATTCTCAAAAACAATCTACTCGTATAAAACGGGTAACA
This sequence comes from Thaumatotibia leucotreta, assembly GCA_025490895.1. Lineage (NCBI taxonomy): Eukaryota > Metazoa > Arthropoda > Insecta > Lepidoptera > Tortricidae > Thaumatotibia > Thaumatotibia leucotreta. Next base: position 8,617 of record JALPQI010002426.1, read on the forward strand.
ACTGAAAATCTCTCAACGACCCTTTTAAAAGTAGTGCCTCCATTGATAAAAGATTTGCTCTGAATTATCAATGTGCCAGCCTATCTCCGCGTGCCATTGAAGCCCGAGCATTTTTGAGAGAGCGAAGTGCGCTTTCTTGTCGAGAATGATAGTTCGGATTGAATGGTTAATAGCTTCTTAGTCTATTTGGGTGTGCGTTCCATGGAATCTACGTTTTGTTCTAATAAAAAAATAGCTGCAAAGGAAAACTGTCAATCTTAAAGCCTTCATATGATGTGTTGATGAATGAAGCGGTGGTGGTTCAGTGGTTCAGACGTTTGACTTTCAATCCGGAGGTCGTGGGTTCAAATCCTGGCTCGTACCAATGAGTTTTTCCGAAACATATGTACGGAATATCAGATGATATTTACCATTCGGTAAAGCTTTCGGTGAAGGAAAACATCGTGAGGAAACCTGCATACATCCGAGAAGAAATTCAAAGGTGTATGTGAAGTTCCCAACCCGCTTAGGGCCAGCGTGGGGACTATAGCCCAATCCCTCTCATATTTGAGGAGGCCTTGTAACACACCCCCCTTATGTATACTAAACCCCCCTATATAAATAAACCGTCTAACACCTAACCTACGTCACCTGAATATTAAAAATAAAATCTGAAAATTCTAATAAGAAAATCTAGAATTCTAATTGCCTTCTTCTTATACTGCTTTATGAATTAATAATAAATAATCAAATAAACCGGAATAAATAAAGTTAATATCTTGAATTGGATCAGTAATTTGGCCAAATGATCGTTAGTGTGTATTTAGAAACCCTTCGTTGTGTCCGTTGTCAGTAACCGAAATCCTTTTCGCATATAGGTAAGAGTTGAGTATCTTAATACGCATATTTAATCAAGTGTAAGAAATCATTTAAAATAAGAAATAATATGTCAGAATATAGGTAAGGTAAAAGTCAGATGTAAGTTATGTCAAAGTTAGTTTGTCAGATAGAAAGAATGTTGTAAAGTATGTAAAAAATAGTCCAATAACATGTCACAATATAGACAAAGAAGTTAAAGTTAATTTTATAATGAAAATATTTTTATTTGGGGGTTAGAGAAACTGCCCCGCCCCGCAGCTTCCGTATCCATCTTCCAGTTGCAAGGTCAGGATTCCGCCCCCGTGCTGAAGGCACTAAAGTTCTGAAGGAACTTAATAATGACATGACCTTTTAGTCCTTCCTGTCATTATTTTGTGACATTTCTTGTCTTGTATGAGAGGATTTGCAAAGGGACATTTAACATAACAAAATACTGGTAGGAGCAGAAGTATTAGATCCACTCTAGCTATCCAGAATTCTGTAATTTTTGCAATACATTTCTTGTATTGGGTTCAATGAAATAATATTATCCAAACTGTAGGTGTAGCCATTTTGTATCATACTTTCAGACCAAAATAAACTACGATCTTACTGCGATCTAGCCTGGGTAAATTACTCATTGAAAATTACATACCGTTACTAGTATGATTTGTGATAGTAGGTATGACCTTGTATTCTTAAGGTCGTGTTGGAAAATTACAGAACCATAGAAAACAGAATGAAGTCTTAGTACTCACTGCTAAGAGATGGGCAAATAAATATTTTCTTTTTATTTTCAAAAACAAAGTGCTTCTAACGTTACGACATATTGTGAGTTATTCATTTTAGTTTTCTCACAATATTTAATACTACCAGTAGAATAGCAAGGAGCAAAATATAAATTGTCAAATAGTATGTCAGGTTTGTCTATTTGTGTCATAAATAAATATATGTAATAAAGTCCTAACTTGTCCCTAAACCCACCCTACATCCTAGCTAATTATACATTAAATGTAACCCATAAACCCGTATTTAGTTTACGTAAACAAATTAAGAAGCCATATAATTATGTACCGGAACCTAGCTAACTAATGAAAATATGTAATGGCTTATACATCTCAAAAATTAGAAAATTACTTGAATCCTACAAAACCTACGCCTACAATATTCCTAGCCCTAACAACTTCACTATCCAACTATTCTACCGTAATATTTGCAAACTAGCACCCCGTGGTGCACATTTAATTTACACGCGTAATTTCCCGATGTGCAATGGGAAATTCTAGGCTATAGCTAACTACTTCGGATGGGAAAACTCCATTAGACTAACACCCTATTTTCCCGTGTGCTGTTTGTTCCTTCTCGATAGGGATTGGGACAGAAAAGGAACAAACTGACGAATATATAAATATATAGATAAAAGGACTAAGCATCTGGCTAATTTAGAAAATCATAGTTGACTTTCCAAATCGTCCGGCACTTAGGGGTAAAACACCAGTCTCAATAAATGCTGGTAACTGTCTGGACCCACCAGATATTTACAACACTAAACTAAAGAACGCTAATTAGAAAGCAAGAACCGACGTTGTCACCGTTCTGGTACCTGTTCTTTCTCTCTAATTGCCCAGCAAACTGTGCTGGATTGAACTAGTTCTCCCTTACCTATAATAATTCAAAACACTAATCACTAAATAACTATAATATGTGACACTTCCAATCTAGATCATCAAAGTGCTTAATGTCACTAAAATAATCCAAACCAAAACTTCACATATTGAACACAATTAATGAATGGCAGTAACTAAAGTATAAAACAAGAATTTACAACTTTTAATAGCCTATTAATTTGTAGCCTAAACTTCACCAATATTCTAAAATATTAGCACTTGCCTGGGCACAAATCAATAAACAAACGAGATAGCTACAATCTACTAAAATTAAAAACAACTCTACACACAAAACAAAACTTTACACTACTTTAAAATATCAAACACTAGCGTTATTCTCGACCACAAAACAATAAGTAATGAAATAATTAGAATCACAAAATTTAACACAAAGTTATTCAAAATATCAAAATGAAATAATAAAACGAAACCCCACAACTAGTTTCCCTATACCATGTCCAAAACCAGACCTTACTAGAATCACAGGATACTAGCAAAATCTATATTTCAGGACATAATACAGGTAACCTAGAATGACCTAAACCTGCACTATGAGAACTTCGTCCAACGTTCCGCAAAAAGCCAAAGACCATCCCGAATTTGCTCGTGCACACGCTTTTAAACTACCCCTTCCCTACTTCCCTACTCACGTCATCTTGCATACCATTGGTATTTTGAAAACCCATACTGAATTTCATAATTTCGTTTAAACTTTACACAAATTAAATCTTATCCCTTAATTAAAATAAAGTACAATTTGACCTAATCAATGGGTGTGAACACGTCTAGTTATAAACGCCTATTGGGCTCGACTCCATAGTTTTTATTTTAAACATTTTAGTTTTTCTATATGAACGTAAGTGTAGAGGCCGCCCTTTTTTAATACTTTATAATATGGTTCAATTTTGCAACGAATATTTTTGCGTGCGGCATTCTTTTTAAGTATCACGTCACATTCAAGAAACCAAACTGATTCTAAGACAATAATTTATACGGTACAAGCTCTATGACATTGAAATAAGGTTCAAATTATTCTATTAATTAAGTGTCTTAATAAATTGGTTTATTATAAATGACTAAGCTCTCCGAGAATTCATCTAGGATTTCAAACGATAAAGCGTACTTGTGTTATGAGAAAGATTTTAGTTATTACAGTTGTCATCTGACACTAGTGTGGATTTAACCGACTTTAAAAAAGATTACTATTATGTTTAATATACTGCTAACATGGAAAGGGGGGCCTTTGACATGTTACAGCCTGTGCCCAGCAGTGGGACATTATATAGGCTAAAATATTATTAAAATATTATATTTATGATGTTTATATCGTTACTCAACTTTTTTATTTTCTAAAATTTTTTGAGCAGTGTCTCTCACGGCATGTTTCCGGTTTAGTACCGTTTCGTAACTGAAAATTGGTAACCAGTTTCGAAACGGGGAAAAAATTCCCAATCTGTATCTGGCTTCAAATTGAAACTTTACCATTAACGATTTGTAACCACGTTTTGTAACCGGCTTACCAAACGCTCTGATCCAATACGTAACCGGCTACAAAATGGGAATCAAGGTTCCCTGTTTGTAGCCGGTTACGAAATTTTGGCCACCAAACGGTAATAAAGGACGTTTCTGTGGAATGCCTTATCTGCTTTTAGGTGACTAAATATTGTTTTTCTACTTTAATCTGTCAGTTATACGATTGACAGAGTTATTAAAACCGGCCAAGTGCGAGTCGGACTCGCGCGCAAAGGGTTCCGTACCATTATCAATTTATTATTAAAAAATACAGTTAAATCAACCTACCTCAAAAACTATAGGAGATAATTTAATCAAACCGGTCATTGTGCGGGAGGCCTATGTTCAGCAGTGGACGTCTTTCGGCTGATATGATAATGAATCAAAATGATGACGTTAAATTTTGTTTGTAAAGGCTTTTACGTACATTTTTTTGCAAATGACTCAATAATTTAATTAAAGAACGTTAGAAGCATCGATTTCACCTCAGCCTAAACCCTAAAAAGAGAAAATCTCAAACTAATTGAATAACTGCAGATCTCCCAAATGTACTGAAAGCCATGCTGACTCAAATAAACCCGAGGTCAAACAGCCCAGCCCTCCCGATCCCCGATATCTCCTTTATATGTGCTCAGACAATAAAATACGAATTTAAATTGAGATTTATGAGCATTCCGGGTCCTATGTCGGCCCCTAGTCCAGATAGCACATCACGTTGGACAATTGTGCATGTAACGAATATGTATAAATTATTGTAAGATTTTTTAAAATTCTGCGAATTTTAATAGTTAATGTAGTGTAGATACTATTACCCATGTCCTATTTTAAGAAAATAAATTGGTTAACTTCTAGGTTGTTATAAAACCTTTCAACCGTCAGGTAATTTACCTTTAATTATAATTATTTTGGTCAAGTATACAATATATTCTCGCTGGAAAAGCTTTAGAAGACAACAAATTTCTTGCTATGCTCGCATGTTGAAGAGATAATTTTGTTTCTTAATTATATTATATTTCAAAAAAAGACTTATTATTCGTAAACTCATTCCAAAAGTATATAAACAAGCTTATCTTTCTAAATGGTAAACCAATCGAACGACTACCAGATTAAATAAATTTATTCATATTTTTGTTTTACAAAGTTGAATTTTGTGTAACAACTTTTGGAAATTACAAAGGAGACACATTAAAGTTTTCAATAAGCTATCAATTATATTTACGCGCCTACATAAAAAAATGCTTCCCTTTTTACTGTCAAACATTGCTAGACAGCAGAAAAAGGCGTAAATTTACAGGGTGAACGATATGAAGTGTTAGTAATTTCAAAGGACTGCGTGCGATTTTTTAGTAACAACAATTTATTACCATAATTAAGAAAAAAACAAGAGAAAAAATATTACCTTTTGTTATTAAAATTACTTTTAGTCAATATTACTACCTTTTGCCCTGACTATGGTCTTCAAATGTTAAAAAATATTTGCTCGCAACACGTTTGTGATCCAGTGGTAGTGATATGTGCCAGTGAAATATGATCGCTTTCTTCGTTGCATTTATAATAGCATGTTTAATTGCTCTCTTCAAAATAGACCAGATAAAAAGTCCGAAACTCACTGCACTGACACTACACGTGTAATTCGATTTCAGCCATTTTTGGTTCTTACGAGCTTTATAAGCCGAAGCTCAGTCTCATTCTTATGTTTGTGGTCTACAACCCAAATGTTTGCGTGCGTAAGACTTCAATGCGGTATCCAAACCATATTTCCGTTAATAAGCCACTATCACTTTGACACCAGACTTAATGAAATCTACTTGGTAACACTTCATATCGTTCACCCTGTACGTTTATTAAAAGCAATGTAACTAAATTTGTTTTATTATTTTTTGACATAACTTTTGTATAAAAATTGATTTCTGTTAATGTAATTAAATTTGTATTATTATTTCATGACATAGCTTTTGTATAACAATTTATTTCTCTATTAAGTGTAATTTATCATAATTTCATAATATTCGAATTTGTTGGAAATGTCATTATTTCGACGGCCCCTACGTAAGTTGTCGTAAGTTGAAAATGGCAAGTTTACAGGAGAGCACTTTAAAGCTTTAAATGTGTATGGTGGTCACATAGTTCAACGGATTGCTTTGAAAATTGGCATACACATTAATAAAGATACTGTCTTTATAGTGATATAATTACTTTTTTGATATATTTCATATTTTTGCCGGAATTGCACTAACGACAGTATATGACGGAGAAAAGAATCTAAAAATTGTGGTATGTATTACTAACTTCACTTTACGCTGGTGGTCATAAATGGTCTTTTATCGTAAGTTATACATACTACAGGATACGTCGGAATTATGCGTGTAACTTTTGTCGTATCTGTTATTTACTATATTATTTTGCGGAAACGTTACAAAACTTTTTGTTAGTTACTATATTATACCATTTAACAAACAATTTAATAGGAATTTTATGGAACCCTGATGGAATATTTTGAGTAATTTAAGCAGGTTAATAGTTTTTTTTGTGTTTTATTATGAAAAATAGATCAGGTACAGTATGTTTGTACATTTCCTGGAAAATGTTGTGTTGAATGAAGACGAGATTATGTAGTTGAGTTTGATGTAGCTTATTTGTTTGCGAGTACTGGAAACTTTAAGGGTGTATCAACTTTTTTCGGTATGTTATTGCCATGGTTACGGTCGCCTGAGTCACGCTGTTTTTATGCAAGATTATGCTATTTGAACTATGGAAACATGCATTTTTCTGGTGTTGGTAAGTCCATTCCTTAATGGGCCACCTACAAACATGTACTACATGCATGTTTGCATAATTTAAGTGTCATAATTTTACATAAAACCAGCGTGACTCAGGCGACCGTAACCATTGCAATAACAGCAAGAAAAAAGTTGATTCACCCATAAAACTAACTAAAAATATTGTAGCTCGTAACGACTTACCTACTGTGTACATGTAATTCATCGAACATTTCCTGAATGTTGCTATTTCGATTGGCGAGGGGAAAATTATTCGTAGATTGAAGCAAAGAGTTCTCTTATAATGTTGTAGTTCTGGTACTGGTCAACATTTTCATGGATGAATTTGAGCAGAGGGCATTCGAGAGTTGTCCGAATAGGCCGAGATGCTGGTTACGAAATGTGGATGACGTTTTTGCTATAATTCCTGATAGAGTTGTGGATGTGTTACTTATCGATCTTAATGAGATGCATCCCAGAATAAATTCCACATTTAAGAGAGAGGTGGATGGCAGATTTCATTTTCTTGATGGGTTAGTAATGCTAGGTCAAAATGATCGTCTGTCAGAAAAAGTCTATAGAAAAGCTAGCCTTTTCTCGCGGTTCTTTGATTCACAATAGTAGAAATGAGTTTATATCGTTTATTCACATCACATCATTTGCCTATTTCAGTTCACTGCTGGACACAGCTTAGGTATCTCCTATTACGTCCTGTTATCTAAATTATTACAAATGTTGCAACATGTCAGATGAGACGAGACGTTGGAGAGCTTGGAGAGGAATAGATATGGTTGGTGACAAAGTCAGCGTACAAGGAGCTTAGGGACGTTTCGAAATCGCCACACAGTAGAGAGGGCAGTATTCTTGCCTCATACTAAAAGAGTGACAAACGAAATTAGACGCCTATTACGCCGGAGGTTTAGCATTTAGACCATTTTGCGTCCTCATACCAATATGAGTATTTCTTATGCTCTCCAAAGGACGGGAATTCACTTGGCAGCTCGGCTGTTTATGAGATACCATACGACTTCGGTAAGGAACGATATAATGAGTCTAGACTCGGAGCAAATATGGAGTGCCAAGGACAGGGAGATAGACAACTCGGCTGTGGTGGACGCATACGATACAGGCGTTGCATTTCTTAAACGCTTTGATAAAGCGAGGATGCTGGTACGGTAAAGATGTTACCTGCCACGGAAGATATATCTTCTGTATACAGAGCGATTAAGATTAATTTCAATCGGGATGGGGGCTGGACAGAGCCAACGGCATGGAAGCCGGTAATCTCCGAGCTAATAATGATTGGTTACGTAGTGTTTGGTGACACAAACCTGCAGTCGGACATGACATCAGTGCCGGCGCAAGACCACCATTTACCGAGTTTAACCGTTTAATTATAATTTTGTACACTTAGTACATAAAAACAGTCTGTCATTCAGCATTAGAAACGTAATTTTGAAATTATAATCATAGACATGGCAGATTAATGACTTCTCTCACAGTGCAAAGACATTTAAAAAATCAGTTAACAAAAATGCCTTCAGCTTCAACTACATACTACATCATATGAGATCAATATTAAGTGTTTTTTAACGTAATTATAATCATAAAGAACAGTCATATCGCTTTCATGATTGGATTGATATGATTGTTTTGTCTTCGACATTATCACAAAAAATGCCGTTTTAAAACAATGAATTCTGCATTTCTTTATCGTTTGGTTCAAAAGGAAGCGGCGAACCTGTATAATGAGCAGAAATTATTGAAATACGCCAACATTATAATTGTAAAGTGTAGTAACTCTGTATTTGATCCGGCGCATACTGTCTTAAATATCACTTACAATAGAAATTTAAAAACAGTTTCCGACGAAAAATGTCTCAATTATACATACAACACAAAAAAATAAATAAAATCCAACGTAAATAGTAGTATGTTAAACTTAAGACAAAACACCGAACTTAAGCTCCGAAGTAAGTTGTGGTAAGTGATAACATACGACAGTATTCACCGGTATTATAAAAAAAAATCAAAATCCATACTAATTAATTCGCACCTGATTTCTGAGTGAAATCCAACAGATTGCCAACTTTTCTTAGTGGTTTTAAATCATTTTTATTTCTGAAGCGTCTTTTATTTCATCTCGGACCACTTTTTCTTTTAAGTACAACGGCCGTTTCAAAATTTTTTTTTTTTGCAGGTAATTTGAGTTTGTTACCGATGCAGTGTCTTACTTTTATCGAATAAAATGTATCGTTTATCCATTTTTGTCTCATCTAGTTGTTAGTTTTTGGTAAAAAATGATCACTCACGAAAAACCTCTACTCCACCGCGTATAAGATCGTAACTGGCACTTACGCTGCGTGAGCGCGGGTGGCCGCCCCGTATTAACTGTCGTAAGTACACTTACTACAGTATACGACGGTGCTTTTTTAAGATACGATAGTTTTCGGTTGTCAAAAACCTATTTGTAATAGGTTTTTTTAATTTTTTCTTCGTGGAACGGAAACATTGCTAAAAGATATGATGTTTTTTGAAATAAAAACAAAATCCCAAATTTCAAGTTACGACAACTTACGTAGGGGCCGTCGATTTATTAGTACCTACCTAAATCACGAAGTATGTTGTTACCAAATGTAATATATAAATATTTTGCATGTTGGCTTTATGTCGACTGAACACTGATTCTCAAAATGCTGTAAGAAAGACCTAATTGTAACGTATTCTTGCAAATAAACATTTCTATTTCTATTTCTACGTTACTTATAATACTTTGTTGCCTAACCAAATTTTTTTGTCCAACCATAAACGATCAAACCGACAGTCCCAATTCGGAATAGCTCCAAGAACTGGATTGCGGGGAATGATAGATTAACCGCCGTAAGTCTGGCAGTGCGGAAGCTTTACGAGAATATATGGCAGCTTAACACCTCTGATATACAGCCAGGTATTAAGTTACAGCACTACATGATGACGAAAATGCCGCAAAAATTGTATGACTCGGTCTAAGGCACTGGTATCAAAAGCGAGTTAGCGATTGATAGCTAAGCTATAAAAACGAACATAATATAATCGCTCTCGTATAAAAACTGTGCTGATAACATGTTTTTTTTTTAATTATCTTTTTTTTTAAGTTTTTTGATAATTGGGAATTAATTATTTATAATTGATTTGTAACGACGTTTCTTAGCTTTTCATCGAAATCGAAGACCAGCAAGTGGTCAAAGTAAGATTCCAAGATTTTCTTACATTCATATAATATACATATACTCTAGCAGCTAATATATGAATGTAAGAAAATCTTGGAATCTTACTTTGAATGCATATCATTAAAAAATAGGTATACATATTATGTATACCTATTTTTTAATGATATGCACAAATATGTATTATATATTATTATCTAGGTCGACAAAAATGAGCCCAGGTTTCATTATTTGTTTAAGTTTGGTGCTATTTTTAAAAACAGGTCTTTTAAAATGTACTTAAAATTAGATTTATTTTACCGATGTTGATAAGTAATGAATGACACTCTGACACTGTTGTTTATTATTAACTGTAAAAGAAAACCAAATGTATTTTGTTACATTTTTATTTAATTATAAAGAAGTGATAGTATTACACTACCATAGTTCAAAATATATTATTATGTTATTGTGGCATGTCGTTTCACATAACTAGGGTTAGGATTTTGGTGGCATTTATCGAACAGAGAGCAGTGGAGTCGATGTTACAAACATTTTTTACTTGAATAAATGATTAACTTATAAAATAATAACGAAATATTGTTTAGTTCAAGCTGGACTTATTAATTAATTTAAATAAATAACATGAATTTTATTTTTGAGAATCTAGAAAAATATTATTTTTTAATAAAAATGTTGATAAATGAGAAAATATTTTTATTTGATTTTCAAGGTCCTAGTTTTCTCGAAGCCCTTACACACGATATAATAATATTAAGCTATATTATAAAAATAAAATAAGTAAAAAAAGTTTTAAGTTAAACGGTTTTTATTGCACCAAAAACTAGAAAATAAAAATTAGTTGTAACTAACCGTAGATGCTACTTTCTGTAGATTAGTCACGTGAAACTATTATCACTGTAGTCTTCCCAAGTCGGATGCTGAAAGCCACGTTTAGCATCTATATCAGTGGATTAAGAGTTACCTAATCGGAAACTTTTACCAAACTAAAATAAAAACGTGGGGCGTTATTATAAAGAAACATACAAATTCAAAATATGCAATTGCAGGCGTACGCAATTATGATTAAGTCACTATAGTTATTTAAGAACACACATATAAATCAAGACAGCGATAGTGTAATAAGTCTTGTTCTGGCCTTGATAAAAGCTATTTACCTCTGTAGAAGTGTTGGAACAGATTGATTGATTAATTGCAAAATTAAAGCTGCAATTGCATATTTTGAATTTGTATGTTTCTTTATAATAACGCCCCACGTTTTTATTTTAGTTTGGTAAAAGTTTCCGATTAGGTAACTCTTAATCCACTGATATAGATGCTAAACGTGGCTTTCAGCATCCGACTTGGGAAGACTACAGTGATAATAGTTTCACGTGACTAATCTACAGAAAGTAGCATCTACGGTTAGTTACAACTAATTTTTATTTTCTAGTTTTTGGTGCAATAAAAACCGTTTAACTTAAAACTTTTTTTACTTATTTTATTTTCAAGTTTTTAGTGCAATAGTTAAGTTAATTTCCGATACTAAATATTCTACATCAAAGATGTTGTTTGTAATATGCAATACAATTATGCATGCTAGCGTAGCGTTTAACTCTCGCGCTTTAATAAAGACAGGGCTGACAGGGGTATGCTCATACTCTCAGTCATATCAACCGGATGACTGCAGGTCCAACGGCACGTCCTATACGAGTCTGACAGCCGGAGGGCCGTAGGCTTGACGGCTCGCCTTACGCGAACCACTCACGTTGTGAGTCTATCAGCTGTAGGGATGCAGGCCCGACGGCTCGCCCTACGCTACGCGATTCACTCACGCTGTCACTCTATCATCTGGAGGGCCGCAGGCCCGACAGCCCGGCCTACGCGGACCACTCACGCTGTCATTCTATCAGCTGGAGGGCCGCAGGCCCAACTGCCCGCCCTACGCGATCCACTCACGGTGTCATTCTATCAGCCGGAGGGCCGTAGGCCCGACGGCTCAGCCTACGCGAACCACTCATTCTGTCACTCTATCAGCCGGAGGGCCGCAGGCCCGACGGCTCGCCCTGCGCGAACCACTCACGCTGTCACTATATCAGCCGGAGGGCCGAAGGCCCGACGGCCCACCCTACGCGAACCACTCACGCTGTCACTCTTTCAGCTGGAGGGCCGCAGGCCCGACGGCTCGCCCTACGCGATTCACACACGCTGTCACTCTATCAGCCGGAGGGCCGTAGGCCCGACGGCTCACCCTACGCGAACCACTCACGCTGTCACTCTATCAGCCGGAGGGCCGAAGGCCCGACAGCCCGCCGTGCGCGAACCACTCACGCAGTCACTCTATCAGCTGGAGGGCCGCAGGCCCGACGGCTCGCCCTACGCGATTCACTCACGCTGTCACTCTATCAGCCGGAGGGCCGTAAGCCCGACGGCTTACCCTACGCGAACCACTCACGGTGTCACTCTATCAGCTGGAGGGCCGCAGGCCCGACAGCCCACCCTACGCGAACCACTCACGCTGTCACTCTATCAGCCGGAGGGCCGAAGGCCCGACCGGCCGCCCTACGCGGACCACTCACGCTGTCACTCTATCAGCTGGAGGGCCGTAGGCCCGACGGCTCACCCTACGCGAACCACTCACGCTGTCACTATCAGCCGGAGGGCCGAAGGCCCGACCGGCCGCCCTACGCGGACCGCTCACGCTGTCACTCTATCAGCTGGAGGGCCGTAGGCCCGACGGCTCACCCTACGCGAACCACTCACGCTGTCACTCTATCAGCCGGAGGGCCGAAAACCCTATGGCTCGCCCTAAGTACACGAACCACTCACGCTGTCACTCTATCAGCCGGAGGGCCGCAGGCCCGACGGCTCGCCCTACGCAATGCACTCATGCTGTCACTCTATCAGCCGGAGGGTCGAAGGCCCGACGGCTCGCCCTACGCGAACCTGATGGCCCGAGGGGTGAACTCACACTATCAACAAGCGGACCGCAGGTCAGGCACCACGTCCTACGCGGACTACCCACGCTGTCAGCGGTTATGGCACATAGCGTTTATGGTAATATTGCCGTATCAGATTAGAGGATTTGGAAGTGAGTATTCAGTTTATATGTTTTTACCCATTACCTAAAGCATTACTTTAAATTCAACATTTCGATAAATCTGGCGGTTATGGCAGGCAGTGGCACGTGTCTCAGAAGCATCAGGTTTGAGGAGTCGGAAGTCAGTATTATATCCGTCTGTATCTTTTTGTCCAATATTCCGCAGGGTTTGAAGACGAAAGCCTTTGATCCGTGTATGTTGCCAGTGATGACATACGGTACTAAACCGTGGTCGCTTACAATGGGACTCATAAGAAGGCTCAATGTGACCCAAAAGGCAATAGAGAGGGCTATGCTAGGAGTCTCTCTGCGATATTGGATTAGAAATGAGACCATCCGCAGCAGAACTAAAGTAACCGACATAGCTCTACGAATCGCTAAACTGAAGTGGCAGCGGGCGGGGCTCGTTGCGCGTGGAACCGATGGCCGTTGGGGCGGTAAGGTTCTCGAGTGGCGGTCACGACCGTAACGGAAGGCACAGCGTGGGTAGGCCCCTCACAAGGTGGACTCATGCTCATGACCTGGTGAAGGACGCTGGATGCGAGTGGCTCAGGGCCTGTCCACAAGAACCGACCCTGTACCACTCGCATCAAGGCAATCTTCTGCCACAAGGCAATCTTTGGGGGAGGCCTGTTTTCTCCAGTGAACGTCTTTCGGCTGATATGATGATGATGATGATGATGATAATGAAATCCGTACGTTTCTATCAAATGTCTAAAGCATGACTTCAAAATTTACATATTTCTAAACCTAGTGGTTGTGGCAGGCAGTAACACTGGTGTAGGTATCAGATTTGAGGAGTTGGACGTTAGTATTAAATTCGCATGTTTCTACTTAGTATTTAAAGAACTTCTTTAAAATCAAGATATCGATAAAAGATTAACCTTGCGGTTATTGTGGGCAGTACTGCAGCATCAGGAATGAGGAGTTGGAAGTCAAGAACTCCTCTGTTAGTATTTGATTATGTCAAACATGCTATACTTTAATTTTCACGTGTCTATCACTCACGGTTAAGGTAAGCAGTACGTCTGCAGCATCAGGCTTTGAGGATACAAGGATACAGATATTATAATATTGCATTGTCATGGGGACTTGATAAGAGTTCCAAATTTTATTGATTTCGGTGCAGTAGAAGTGGTCGAAAAATCGATCACAAGATTTGAAGCATCGACGACAGTTGATACGCGGTGAAGTTAATAAAAACCGTTTAAAAATGATTGAACTTCATTTCATAGGTAGTCAAATATTAATACAATAAAATTATTTAGTACTTAATATAGGCGAAACCCTGTTAAAAATAATATATTCATGTATTATTTTTGATTAATCAATTATTCAATCAATCATAAACAATTTGAGCAACGACTCCACTGTTATCTGTTCAACTAATGCCACCAAAATTCCTAACCCTACTCATAACTTTTTGTTCGCCCCTCGTATTGTTTCTGTAATTGTTTTTTGGTCCAATCAACTTTTTGAATGACACTATTTTGTCCCGTAACGCAGATGACAATTTCATTAAATTTGCTAAAAAAAATGCTTTTTCATCACACTTGCTGTCTAAGCGCGCCATTGCCTGCATGCGTAGCGGGAGTAATAGAAAAATGAAATTCCCTAGGGAGTAAGAGAAATGTCAGTACGTCATTTAATCATATTTAGACTTAAAACTTATTTTTTTGTTGGTAAGTGTGATGAAAATCATTGTATGCATCACAGTTGGTAAGCGGAATACTAACTCGAGTCATTAAAAGCCCTCCGCCTAACGGCGTCGGGCTTCTAACACTCTTGTTAGTGATTCCGTACTTACCTCCCTTGATGCACAATGTACTAATAAATTGTACATGTTTTGTACATCATTCACCTGACTGGATTGTAGCAAAGTGAAAAATTTACATCTCTTTGCAATCGATTGTACAAGCAAAAGAATGGTAAATAGTCCCATTTTCTATTTAAATTTTCCCAGTCACCGTTTTGTAAAGATTAGTGGCGTGGGCGTGTTTCGACTAGCGAGTAGGAGTTGATTAATGGCTTAAAATAAGAGTTTGCGCTAATCGTTTTGCTAATTACGATAAGATATGAAAAGGAACCGTGGTGACGGCAGTTAGAATAGATTTGTCACTATCCCAACTCTTCGTGGGTGTCGTGACGCTAAGGGATGAAGCGTCACTGACTATTAATGTCATCATCATTCATCATTTATTTAAGAGCTTGGCTCTTGTCGGTGGAGTAATTTCCATTCTATTCTATTCTCTGCCTTTTCGTTCAGCTCTCTATACGTTTCAACTTCTATAGTTTCCTTCAATTGCTCCATGTGGGCGCTCCGTGGTCTTCCTCTTTTTCTTTTTCCTTCGATTAAAACTTTAATGAAGTCATCCTGACGAAGTAAATGACCTATCATTTTTCCTATTCTGTTTTCAACTACTTTTAATAATGTTCTTCTTTCCTGGACTATACCCAGCACCTCTTCATTAGTCTTTTTCTCCGTTGAACTTATCTTTTCCAACTATTAATGTATTGAAGATTAACCCTTTTCTGGGTAAAATAAAAAACGTGTGTTGTAGCCTCCTCGTAGTTGTGTACAGCAAATAGATCTTTTAAAATACAGAAATTGAGTCGGAAAATATGTATATTGCAAAATACCTACATTGCTAAGAAAAAGGGTAATGATGGGCATTAAAATAAAATAAATGTGACTAACAAAACTCAACAATATTTAGTTAAAACTTACAACATTTACAATTTAAATGTCTTGTGATTATTTTATTTTGTAACCAACTGTTGAAAAAGTATGTACAGTAATGAAAATGATTAATTCTTCCAAAAATATTATCATCATCATCACCCTATAGTCCTATGATACTGCAAGCTGCTGGACGTAGGCCTCTCCTATTTTAACTATGCGTATAGATAATCGTCACGCTGGGCAACCGGATTGGCGATCGCAGTAATGTGTCCACCATGATGGATGACGCTGCTGCCCATCATCAATCTTTTATAAAATAATGGTCAGTGACACTTCAATCCCTTAGTCGACTCTTACGACACCCACAAGGAGCCCGCAGGCGGGTTGTGGTGGTGACAAATGTATTCTTACTGCCGTCACCACACGGCCCACACACAAAAATACATACATACATAAATTAAAGAAACCTACAAATAAAAACTCCCTCCCAAATCTGAGCGAAATATTGACCAGCCTTCTGGTCACCAGTGGCATCTAGGCATGAGGCTATACGTCTGTACAGACGATGCGTATTGGGTCCCCAAGGCCCCAGCGTTTCGACCAAAAATGCCTCAAACATGTAGCCACTGCCGAGGGTTGCATATTTGCAGCGTTTGAGGTCCTCCGCTGTGGATGCAGCACGGCCAGCATTATTGCTGGTACCTGGAAGGTGGGACGGCGCGAGGGTGTCTACATGTAGCATCCCATACCAAGGGGCGTCCCATCTTCAAAGGCACCAATGTCATGCCGTCGGGCCTCTTGCCATCGCCAGCCCAAAGGGCTCCAGGATGCTTAGCCAAGTTGCCAATCGCTAGCGCTTGCTAGCGCATCGTAGTTTTTCCTCTCTGTCACTCCTTCATATTAGTGCGACAAAGAGGGAAAACTACGATGCGCTAGCAAGCGATAGCGATTGGCAACTTGGCTAAGCTCCCAGGACGGCGGGAACTTTTACGCTGGCGAAAGTTGCCCCCCCCCTCTGTATCCGCGCCAGAAAGTATCCATTAGCTAAAATTATTACCATCCTTATCTCAGGTCATCAGTCAAAAAAGGAGAGCTAATAATTATTAATTTGACAGATACCTACTATTATTAACTGAGGATTCAAAAATAAGTACAAAAGGTGCATTTAGACCAAACGAGCATTCTATCCCTCAACGAAATCAACGAATTACGACGAATCACGTTTTGTGTAACGAATAAATTTCGTAGAGTAGGGGATATAATGAGCGAATGCTCGTTTGGTCTAAATGCACCATCACCATCATTTCAGCCACTGCTGGACATAGGCCTCCCCCAATGATCGCCAATATGACCGGTTCTGCGCTTCGCATCCCTGACCCCACCAGTATCCTGACTGCTACCAAAGTCAAGGCACCGGGGCCGCGCGGGTCGCCGGAACCTCGGGGCCATTTATTGTTTGTGACTTTCATAGGCCATAAATGCCTCCTACGACACCCATGGGAGGAAATGGGGTGGTTCTATTATTCTATGCACGTACACTGAAAAAAATATTTACCAAAGTGACTATTAGATTGGCTATATTATGAGGAAACTTTGATTTATGTAACAAATCCTTGCTATCAAATCCTTAAACTAAAAAGTTTTAAGTCAATACCAGAGTTCTCGTTAAATCAACGAAGAACATTGTACAATATACCACACAACTGGTGTAATCAACCAAATTAATTAAGTAGAATGCCAATATAAAAAGTTTGGTAAAATAAAAAAAATGTGATAGGATCAAAATTCAACCTTAATTTCCGGTTCAAATTACGCAAGATCTATATCCAACTTAGCATTTTTTTCAGTGTAATACCACGCGGCCAAATTCACCTTAAATGGTTTATATTTCAGAACCCACATTTTAAAAGAACATTCAAACTACCTTATTTTAGTCTTAGTCAGAGAACAAAGGGTCTTGGAGAGGCTCGTACAGTCAGCCGCCGACAAAGCGATTGATCACGTCGGCTCTCGTCGGCTCTCGACTTTCTTCCGAATCAGCTCGCCAATTAAAACGCAGTTTTTGTCGAACATTAAATGGAATAAAGAATCCCGAATCCAAGATATCTTTGTGTATTTTCCGTGATATTTATATGTTGACGATAAACGGGACTTTTCACTTTTATCGACACTCAATTAGCGTGACAATAAAAGTAGTCAGGTTCGTCACGATAAATAAGGACGATATCTTTAGCAATTGAAGCTTGATCGGCGGTTTTATATTAAAATATCGCTTAGGTATATTTTATAATACAGGGTGAACGATATGAAGTGTTACAAATTTCAAAGGACTAAAATTTGTTAGTTGCAACAATTTATTACTATAAGTATAAAAAGACAAGAGAAAAATATTACATTTTGTGATTAAAATTACTTCATTGCATTTATTCTAGCATGTTTAATTGCTCTCGCCTTTCTCTTCAAAATAGACCAGATAAAAAGTTTTAAACTCACTGCACTGGAGAAATGACATGTGAAATTCGGTTTTAGCCATTTTTGGTTCTTACGAACTTTATAAGCCAAAACTCAGTCTCGTTCTTATCTTATGTTTGCGGTCTACAACTCAAAATGTTTGCGTGCCTAAGACTTCAATGCGGTGTCCAAAACATATTTCCGATGATAAGCCGCTATTACTATGACACCGGACTTAATAAAATCAACTTGGTAGCACTTCATATCGTTCACCCTGTATTAACTGAAACTGAGTTTTTATTGAAATTTAGTGCTCAATAATCCTTACAAACCTGACTAATTTTAAGATTTTTTTTAATTTCACGCTAATTGTGTGCCCATAAACGTGAAAAAGCTCTTACAAGGGGTTATTCATAAACGTCTCCTAACTTAACAACCCGCTATTGTTTGCCCTTTCGGTCCTTTCAATATGTCTATAAGAGCTAAAGGGACAAATAATACTTTGCGAAATTAGGAGAAATTTATGAATGAGAGGGTAACGTCATCAGCCGCTCTCCGTCCACTGCTGGACGTAGGTCTCTCCTATTAATTATACGTATCGACGCATTTGGAGGTAAATGCCTATAATCGCCACCCTAATCGATACCCCGCAAATATTGATGATAGGCAGCAGCGTCATCATAGCGGATACACGACTGCTATCATCAAACCGATTGGCGTGGCGGTTCGACGATAGCAGTAATGTGTCCACTATGACGACACTGCTGCCCATCATCAATCTTTTATCAAATAGTGGTCAGTGACACTTCAATCCCTTAGTCGACTCTTACGTCACCCGCAGGAGTTGGGGTGGTGACAAATGTATTCTTACTGCCGTCACCATACGACTAAGGACTTTGTCTGTACCAAGCCTATAAAAAATAAATAACTAATGCGACTATTAATAACCATGTAAATAATTACTTGCCATTTTTCATATCGCTACCTCCAAAGTTGAATTTTCACAAGTTACGATGTTTTCTTTTCGTCCAACTTTTAAACGTCTCATAAAAAAAAACTTTCGCAATAAACACAGAGGAGCCATTTTGTTTTAATCTCTTTATTTTTGAACTGGCCGCGCATTTTGGAAGATCAGGGTGCTTAGCCAAGTTGCCAATCGCTAACGCTTAATCGTCAATCGTAAACGAAAGGCAGCTAACTGTCTTTGTCGCACTAATATGAAAGAGTAGCCGAGAGGGAAAACTACGATACGCAAGCGATTGGAAACTTGGCTAAGCATCCAGGGGGGTTACCATGACGTACTAATGCGATTTAGTTTAGGTCGAGAGAAAGGGACAAGGCTATACGAGTCGTATATCTCTGTCCTTTTCCCTGAACCTAAGCTGAATCGGGTTAGTACACAGATGTCATATATGTCATAGATCAAGCAAACGTATCTACTTAGCGTGTCAAATGAACTCAGTGAAATTCACTGAGTTGTCCGTCTTTAATCGCAGCTTGCAGCTTTCGGTCGTCTAATTTTGTAAGTTCAAGTGAACAAAAACATTAATAATGCCTCCTTAAGTAATATAAATTGCAACAACACAAAAAAATATGAATACTCAAGGGCCTGAGACATATTTAAAATCAACAAGTAACAACTTCAGTACAAAATCTGACACGCTCGGCCGCCATACAACTGAATGAACTTGTTTCTTCTATCCAAGTCTAATTCTGTGGGTTAGTACGTCATGGTAACCCCCCAGACGATAAAAAAAGTGTGAATAACTATGCATGCAGGCCTAGCAAAGATGCCTTTCTACAATCGTATATGATCATCATCATCATCATCACAAATTTAAGAGCTTTGCTCTTGTCGGTGGAGTTCTCGCCACTCTGTCCTTGTCTCTGCTACTGTTTTGAGCTCCTGATACGTCACTACTGTAACTTTCTCTTTGACTTGTGATCTAATGCACGTCTTGGCCTTCCTCTCTCTCTCTTCTTCTTTCGATTTTGCATTCAATTATGGTCTTTATAAAGTCGTCATGACGTATCAGGTGCCCCAACATGTTTCCTTTTCTGTTCTCTATCGTTTTCAACAGTTACGGCGACCGTATGCGATAAGCGATAAATAAATATATGAGAATGATGGATTCGCACGAAAAGTCACGTGATCATTTCCATACATTATTATGGTCACGTGACTTATCGTTTATCGTATACGATTGCAGAATGACATCTTGAAGTATCTTTTTCAAGAATCCGTAGGGATTTCAACTTGAAACTTGAAATCCCTACGGATTCTTGAAAAAGATACTTCGACAATTCGACATACCAACCACCAAAATTAGATAGATGCAGACTTTATTGAAACATGCCATGACAATATGTGAACTTAACTAATTACAAACTATTAACTAATTACTTACTAATTTATTGTCACGACATCGTAACAAAAAGGCAATTCGTAATTACAGGGTTTTTTTAATAGGTACTTAAAATAAAGGCCATATATAAAAACAATACATAGAGCGATACAAGGTAAAGAATAAATAAAATAATAGGGCAAACTAGCAGTCAGGGGCATAAATATATGTACAATTTTAGACCTTATATTCCAGACATAAGTAAAAAAGTGTATACATATTTATACCCTTGACTGTACACAGAGCAACTGAGCCTTGTGGTTGGCCTTTAGGTCCGAAACCCTAAAAAAGGGCTACTGTTTTCCTTCAGAGGAACATTTTAATTAGCTGAGATAGGTACAACCCCTTATTTATAAACGTTTGTTAACAAGCCGCTAATAATTGTTTGTCCCTTTCGGTCTTAACAATGTGTCCATAAGAGCAAAAGGGACAAACAATTATTAAGGGCTTGTTAAGTTAACAAACGTTTATGAATAAGGGGGAAAAAGTTTCCCCAATAAAACTGTATCGCTTTGTTCATAATGTTGAATTAAAGTCATTCAAAATAAAATTTACTCAATATAAATTTTACTAAGGTCAATAATGGCACGAAGATAAAGTAATTTTTTTTAACAACATTAAACACCTTGGGTGAAATGAAAGATCACTATATTTTGGAACATTAGGTGTTTGTGCCAACTTCCGTGGATAAAATATTCTCATTAAAATAATGTTCCAGGCTTCCAAGTTATTATCAAGATAGCCCATTACATTTGTAGGACATTTTCTTTGAAATAATTCAGTAGATAACGAAACCTACACAATATTCTCATGGTAATTTTACCCGCGAGTATGAAATTAAAACATTATTGTTATATCGGTGTATAAATAAAC
The DNA here is from genome assembly GCA_025490895.1 of Thaumatotibia leucotreta. Lineage (NCBI taxonomy): Eukaryota > Metazoa > Arthropoda > Insecta > Lepidoptera > Tortricidae > Thaumatotibia > Thaumatotibia leucotreta. Next base: position 30,089 of record JALPQI010002426.1, read on the forward strand.
TAAAATAAAATAACATTGAAAGGCCGATATATCAATATCTTATATACAGTGTGTTTCCATGACCCGGGCTTTTACGATAATAGGTAATAATACGCATTACTAGCAATCGTTTTCAAGTATTAACATTTTGACAAATAATTAAATTGACCGTACAATTAATTTTATGTCCTCCGAACGATCAATGTAACGCGTGAACTGCTTAGTTGTCAAACGTTGTGAGTGGCTGCGATCTATCTTTGTCAAGTGCAAATTAACGATTCATTTTGAAGTACATTGCTTCTCAATTAACTTTTCTTAGAAAGTTTATTAACTTTCAAATTAGCATTTTGAATCGAATAAGAAAGAAGAAGAAAGAAAGAAAAGAAAGAAAAACATTTATTTGTGACGCTTACAGTACAGTACAAACATAAACAAGACAACATAGGAAATAAAATAAAAAATAAATAAAAGAAAGTAAGTGGCGTGTGCTTCACAAAATAGACCCAACTCAGCATATTGCCGGCTAAGAAATCGGCGCTGGTCTTCCGTAGGGCCCATTCAGTGATGCCACGATGCTATGAATAATGTTCACGGTTTGGCTAGAAAACTGCATCGCATTCCTCGGTTTCGATAAAAGCCAGTACCATATACACACACTGTTAAAGCGTGCTCCACCGTAGACTGCAGCATCATTTACCAGCACGTATGATCGTGGTCAAACGTCTACCTATTATGAATAAAAAAATAACTGCTGTGGTTGTGATATGTATATATATATATATATATATATGTATATATCATCATCATCATCATCATCAGCCAATTATTGACGTCCACTGCTGGACATAGGCCTCCCCCATAGAGTTCCACAAAGATCGGTCGTGAGCTGTCCGCATCCATTGGACACCCGCAACCTTTACCAGGTCGTCGCTCCATCTTGTGGGGGGCCTTCCCACGCTGCGCCGTCCAGTGCGTGGTCGCCACTCGAGAACACGCCGACCCCACCGGTCATCGGTCCTCCGGGCAATATGGCCAGCCCACTGCCACTTCAACCTGGCGATTCTTCGGGCTATGTCAGTCACTTTCGTTCTTCTGGGGATCCCGTCATTCCTGATGCGATCTCGCAGAGAAACCCCAAGCATTGCCCTCTCCATCGCTCGTCGAGTGAGTCTGAGCCTCCTAATGAGTCCCATAGTGAACGACCACGTTTCAGATCCGTAAGTACTTGAGACACTGCGGTATATTGGACGAGAAGATATTGCGTAGTCTCCCGAACGCCGCCCTACTCAGTCTGATTCGACGATTGATCTCCTTCTCGAAGTTGGACTGTTTGTCCCAGGGATACATATTCGTCAACAACTTCGAGTGTAGAGTTTCTAACTTTCACTGGAGTTGGTATCACATGGACGTTCGACATGATCTTCGTTTTGTCCATGTTCACCTTAAGACCAACATCTTCAGAGACTCTATATATATATATATGGTCAAATAATACGGGTCAGGGGGGCTACCATGACGTACTAATGCGATTCAGTTTAGGTTCAGGGAAAGGGACAGAGATATACGACTCGTATAGTCTTGTCCCTTTCTCTCGACCTGAACTGAACCGCATTAGTACGTCATAGTTCATAGTTATTTATTCAATTAACAATGTACAATGTATCTGAACATTACATACCTACATACTTTTTTATAAATTGCAATTATGAAGCATCATATTATTAACTAATTAATTAATACAATTACAATAATATTTTAATATGATAAAGAAATTTGTATAATTATATATTTGATACACTATTACACGAATTTACACCATGTCAAAACATAATAAACAAGTAAATTACCTAACTATTGATCTTTACCATCATGGAAAAACTCATCAACGCTATCATCATCATCATCATCATATCAGCCGAAAGACGTCCACTGCTGAACATAGGCCTCCCCCAAAGATTGCCACAATGACCGGTCCTGCGCCACCCGCATCCAGCGGACTCACCCTGGCCGCTACCATAACCAGGGCACCGCGGGTCGCCGGAACCTCGGGGCCGCGGCCTTGTTTGTGTGCTCATGGGGGGTAGTTGCCATAATCGCCACGCTTGGCATGCGGGTTGGCGATTGCAGTGTCTCCACCGCACTTTAGGGATGCTGCTGCCCATCCCCCGGTGGTCTTGGTCGTAGTTTTCAGACATACCCGGGTCAACATCAACGCTATAGAAACACTTCTTCAGCAATAAGGACTTCAACCTATCCTGAAATGCACTTAAGTTTATTATCTCCTTTAACTCGGACGGCAGCCTGTTAAAGAGAGCAATTGCCTGAAAACCAGAAGAGTGCCTGACGACTTTCAGTTTGCTACGTATTTTCTGCGGTAGGTCCTTTCTTCTAGTTGCCAGATTCTACTTACCCTGTAGAAAATTAAAAAATCTCAAGATTAGAAAATATCTATTTGTTTTTATAATTAAACAAATTGATATTGAAGTTACTTTTTTGCAATGCAGATAATCCCACAATGTCGTAACAGATGTGCTTACCATAGAAAAAATCAACTGCGAAAGACTCCGGTCGTCACGGGATTCGAAGCCGCTTCCTCTGGATTGCTGGTTTTTCTATTTAAAATCAACGTGCTTACAGTATTTTCTATGAAATTTTATACCCGACGCGTATTTTTAGGCCGATAGTGTATTGTATAAGTCATTGAATAGAATTAGAATAGAATAAATTTTTATTTACATAAAGCACACATTACAGAACAGCAAAGGTAAATACAGAGTGAAAACATGATCTGGGTTAAAGTGTAAATTACAAATATTACTATAACACTATATTTTGTCAGCGTACGTAGCCAAGTTAGTAGTGACTCTGCCTACGAAGCTGGAGGTTCCGGGTTCGAATCCCGGCGAGGGCATTATTTTGTGTATTTATTTATGACAAATATTTCTTCCTTGGTCATGGTTGTGTATGTATTTAAGTATCTATATGTATCTATCTATTATATATATCGTCGTTTGGTACCCACATCACAAGCCTTAATTGAGCTTACCGTGGGACTAGGTCGATTTGTGTTAAGATGTCCCAAGATATTTATACTATAGCAACGCTAACATTTAGTCGTAGCAACTTTTACAAGATTATTAAATGAGAATTATATTTATACAATTAAGAGTCTATAATAATTTAGTATAGTCACAAAAAATAATTTAAAATATCTATACATTAAATTTAAAAATAATAATATAAATTTACCAGAAGAAAAGAAAAAAATAATCCTATTATAACATAAAAAATTGGGTTTGCCCGTTACGTTCAGCAAAGTGTGCAATAAAGAATAGGTTAAGACTCAGCTTAATGTTGCAAAATTGTACATAGGTACACAATTGCAAGGCTGTTTTTCAGTCTTAAGGTCTCTGCCCACTAGACCGTACCATATCATGACCGTAGCATGAACGTATCAGACAAAAAACTATTTTTTGTATTGAAAAGTATGAGACTATGCCACTAGGACGTTCCGGCGCCGGCCAACACGGTCTCATACTTTTCAATACAAAGAATAGTTTTTTGTCCGATACGTTCATGCTACGGTCATGGAATGGTACGGTCTAGTGGGCAGAGGCCTTTAACCTCCGAGTGACAAACAAATGATAAATATGAACAAAACATACGTAGTTGAGTACTTGATAAATACATAGTTGGGTACTTGATAAATATACAGTGTGTCCCAGGGAGAAGTGACCAGCTTCCTGGGACACACTATATAAGTCATACTGAACAACTTTTACTATGGGACCAACACGGAAACCGCGAAAAAAATTTGACATTTTCATACATTTTGGTTGCGTCTCCATAGGGCGAAAGGTAAAATTTTTATCGCGGTTTCCTTGTTGGTCCCAGTGATGTTCATTACATATTGATGTATGTAAAAATGAAACTATACCAGTAATTGGAGTTCGAGGCCAACGAAACTACGACAGATGCGTTATTGTCAAATCTGTCAAAGTCTCTTATGTCATTGTCAAATAAATTTTTTAGGTTTCCACAACCTTTTTGTTATTTAATTAATTTATTTAAAATAATTCCTAATAAAAACATTATATACCTCTGTAATGTTTGTACACCTTTTTGTTTAATATGGCTGTCACAACTAGGATTTTCTTAAAAACACCTAAAAACTTTTTTTTTTCTTAACTAACATTGATATGACAAAATTTTCTTGTAAAGAACTTAAAATGATAAGAGCCAACGTTTCAAAGCCTATTTAAAAAAATGCAACTAGTTACAGTATGTAACGAAGTTGTGTAGTTATAGAACTAGCTCTTTGCTTATACCTATTTAACCTATAAAATACATGTGTGTCAATTATACCGGATATTGTCCATGATATCGACCCGATAAAACTCTTTCTTATGAATCTTATGATCTAGTGGATAAAATTATACATAATAACTACCTACCTATACACATTCAAAAGCGTTTCAATCCCAACCATCAATGTTTATTATTTTTTGTACATACATATTAATGACAACTCGATTGTAACTAGCGACAGCTGGTTTCACAGTATGTATGGAGATGTAGATTTTGTGGTAACTTTTTCAAAGCTGGTCCCATAGTAAAACTTGGCTGTAATCATGAGTAGATCCAGAAAATATGATTTTGTATCATTGTGTTTTATTACATTTCACCCAGTATATTTCATTTGGAATTATTTTTTTTGATGATGGGGTGTATAGCGAAGCTAAACATGGCTGAACCAAGTGGTTCACCTTGTTAACAACCTATGGAAGAAACCAAAACGTTAGATCTCTATGATAATTTAAATGGAGAACTATAGCACTGCCAAAGAAATTTGTAGGTCAAAGGAATTTAACGAATACAAAATGTGAACGTAAAGCACGCTACAATGTATTATTCTGCAATTTTCTAAACGTATGCAGAAATAGAGTTTTAATTTATGTGTAGTTAAATTGCTGTACCAAATGTTATTAACACCTGAGGTGATACCAGCGCAATACCAACATTGTTACTAATAATTGCGGATAATTAAGTTTTTATTAAAATATATATATTTACGTGAAAATAAGTAAATGATATTGTTTCTATAAATTAAAGAATTAAAATTACCAATAAATAAGATATCTCCACGTCTGTTTTTTGAAAATAAGGATTTACTATTGTTTTAACATTTCATTGTTGTGGCAATATTTTCGTAGATTCTTTGGCCTCGAACTCCAATTAGTGGTTTAATTAGGTTAGTTATTACATACTAAAATAAAGTCAAAAGTCATTGGTGTCAAAAGCTAAACTGTCTTTTAACCTTTAATTTAAATCTCACTAATGGCCGATTTGCTTGTATGAACTGCATGTAAAAAACAACTAAACATTGCAATTTTGACGTCATGTCATGATTCAACACGTTTAAATGGCTTTAAATGGATGCTATCATGTAAACCACTTCCTTTAATTATTGCGTTTATGTACATATTTTGTGTATTGATATTTAGTATTGACAATTATAATATAATGTATATCTGATCGTTAAACAGGGTTTTATCAAACATTAAAAAGCAAAACCATTAACCGTGGTACGTAGGTAATTATTATGTTTAATTTCACCGTTATAATACAAGGGAGAAATTTAAGAAATATGATATAATATTTGCTTGTATAACGTATGGTAAAGGAACATTTTATAATATTAAGTTGCATTTAGACCAAACGAGCATTCGCTCGTTCTATCCCCCACTCTACGAAATTCGTTCGTTACACAAAACGTGATTCGTGTAAGTATAAGTATTCTTTCATATCCTAGTCATAACACTAATATGAGATCCCAATCTGCTATAGGCAGAAAGTAAAACCGGGTATACATATTTTATTATATTTTTCTAGGCTTCTGTTTGAATTGTGCATAAATGTCTGCAGTGGCCATGGTGTCTTTGTTATTAGAGTTCTGGAACAGTGTAGCTTCGATTTTACATCTTTCGAAGGGCCACACATTCGGGAAATCGTTCATGGGTACTGTGATGTTGTGTAGTTTGTGCAGACCCTGAAAAAAAATGATTATTTTAGTACAGATGGTGCATTTTTAGGCTCTAGTGCGAGAAGTGTGTCATTTTACGTCAGGTCCAAAACTTCGGAGGGCCATCTGCACTAAAAAACGTCGTGCGAGACACGTGCAAAAACGAAATTCGTAACTCCAGTCGATTTAAAAATTTCATGTTTTTCGCACTTGTGTCGTAATGTACTATTTTATTTTAATTCGTCAAAAGGCTTGTAATGCAAAGTGCTGATTATTTAATCGCATGTAAAAAATACGTACATATAGGTTGTTGTAGCCTCTAGTAAATTAAACTACTTTAATAGTTTACCATTTTAATCATGGATAAAGTACAATCTATAGGTTCTTGTTAATGTCTAGGACACGTGCGGCGGCTTCAGTGGTTAGAAGGAAAGAGAGATTTCTGGGCTCGGTGCTCCGCTTTTGTGGTGTCGAGCGCCCGCAACCTGGGCGCTGTTGTCGCGCTCACGGAGCCCTCTGATTGGCTACCGACGGTCGTCTGGATTGGTCAACGCCGGTGCCGGTGTTACCAGGCGTTAACATACTCCGGGGCGCTGAAAGAGTATCTTTCAGGAATCCCTTTCTTGCATAGGTAACGGGCATATTCTGTTGAGTGCTCGCTTGACGAGCCCCCTGGCAGTGTTGAGGTCCGCGACACGCGGCACGCCATCCTTGCCGGGGTATAGCTTGACTACCCTGCCCATGCGCCACAGCAGCGGTGGTAAGCCTTCCTCTTTGATGAGCACCAGCTCTCCCAGGCGTAGATCGCGTTGTCTTTCGCGCCACTTGTAGCGTTGCTGTTGTAGAGACACGAACTCCGACGACCACCGCTTCCAGAAGTGTTGACGCAGCTGCTCCAGCTTGAGGTAGCGGTCCAGGCGTTGTGGGTTCCGGTCTTCAAGTGGCGGCGACGGCAGCGACTCGAGCGCCCTAAAAACCAGAAAGTGCCCGGGAGTAAGGGGGTCTAAGTCATTGGGGGAGGAGGATAGTGGACAGAGTGGTCTACTGTTCAATATTGCCTCTACTTGAGTGAACAAGGAGGACAGCTCTTCAAATGTGAGATGAGTAGTACCTAATACTCTTTTTAGATGAAATTTAGCACTTTTAATACCGGCCTCAGCATAGCCGTTAAAGTTAGGAGCGTAAGCTGGCGCAAATTTAAATTTAATACCTTGACCAGCTGCAAAATCAGATATATCATTTTGATATAGTTTATAAAAGTCATTAATCTCTTTAGCTGCAGCTACAAAGTTTCTACCGTTATCACAGAACAACTCCGCGGGCTTACCGCGTCGGGCGATAAATCTGCGAAGTGCAAGCATAAATGAATCTTTAGACAGGTCGCTTACAGCTTCTAAATGTACACATTTATATCTTAGACATATAAATAGACACATATAACATTTGGTAATTTTACATCCACGTCCGCGGCGATCGGTTATGAAATAGGGACCAGCTAGGTCAAGCGCAGTTGACGTGAATGGAAAATCAGTGTTTGTGCGTTGTTCGGGTAAGTTGCCCATAATATTTTTTAAAGTTTGACCAGAAATACGCCTACAAGTGACACAATTGCGGGCCGTGCTTCTTGCGAGATGTCTGCCTCCGATCGGCCATATAATGTCTCGAACTGAACATAATAACAACTGTGGCCCTGCATGTAAGAGACGTATGTGTTCATGTGTAAAAATGAGTCTGGTTAGAGTGTGTTTAGCACGTAATAACATGGGATGCTTCTGGTCGTAGCTACGATCAGAAGCCTCCAGCCTCCCCCCGACTCTCAAGATGCCTTGAGAGTCAAGGAACGGAGACAGAGTTGTGATATGTGATTTAGGGCTAAACTTATGACTTTTGTGCATCGTTTTTGGGTTCAGATGTCAATGACTGCTATTGGGCAATTTAGACTAGTATAATGTGGACTAAAAAAAAATACAAATTTAGGAATAGTAAGAGTTTTTATATGATGCAAGTTTATAATTAATCGCGTCCATTTTAGATGAAACTGGTTCGTCCCAAAGTTTGCCTTCTTTCCATAAGGTTTGAAGTAATATTTTAAGTTTAACTGTGCACGGACTTAACAGGCCTAAGGGATCAAAGATTTGGAACGTTTTTGACAATATTGATTTCTTTGTAATTTTTTCATAATTTCAGGCTCGGGTGAACAACAAGTACACCTACTGTGTGCGAGAGACAGAATTGCTCCAATCAAGAGAACCAGCATACCACGACTTGAATTGTCAGGTTGCTTGTTAGCTGCGCGAACCTACGCAGCTGTAGTAAAAGCCTGGAGACGTCCTGTCTCTCGTGCAATATTCTGGTCTGACTCTAGCTGCTGCCTGGCTTGGCTAAAAACTGACATTAGCAAATTAAAGACCTTTGTGGCCAACAGAGTGGCAGCTATAGCCAGTCTCACCCCAGGAGCTACCTGGAGACATGTACCTACCAAAGAAAATCCAAGTGACCTCGCAAC